>JARYGA010056185.1:0-45499 GCA_030545235.1 Helianthus tuberosus
CGTAAATAATTCTTTAGTACAAATAAACATATTTTTGCCTTACAGAATACTTCGAAAATTATTTCTAAGTTATGTAAAGGATATTTAGGGTATTTTTGGCTTACGTCACAGTTTCGGAGTGTACGTCGCGTTAAACTTATTGCGTTTATGCACCAGTTTTGCGTATAACCCTCCAGAAAGTGATTTAAAGCTTGAAATCGGAATCGAATCAAATTGTAAAGTCATCAAACACAATAACACATATAACAACACCAAAGCACATTGTTTTATTGATAATCAACATTGTTTTACATTATACGATGCTTACAGAACACAGTTGTCACAGGATATCTGAAGGATCTCCTGGGAAGAAAAAAGAATAACGGTCAGGATACTGAGAAGGATCATGAACGAGCAGCATCACCTCCTGCGGATGCCGAGATAATTAACTTTATTTCAGGAGGATCCGATATCTGTGGAACCTCTTATTCTGCAGCAAAAAGACATGCAAAGGAGGCTAAGGCAGAAAGGGGAGATAAGCCGACCAAAACGACAACCCTCACAACCGATAAAGTGATAACGTTTGACAGTGATGACAGGGATACTGTCAAGGATCCCCATCATGACGGTTTGGTAATAACTTTATATGTTGCTAATCACTTTGTGCGCAGGATACTGGTGGATAATGGCTGCTCTGTCACATTATTCTGCTGGAAACGCTGAAAAGGATGAATGTTTCCGCAATGGATATCACTTCAAAATCTACTACACTTGTCGGGTTCATTGGAGAGGCCAGAAATACTGTGGGAGAGATAAGGCTGCCAGTTTATGTTGAAGGAGTCAACTCAATGCAATGCTTCTGTGTCATGACTCCTTATCCTGCTACAATATTATATTGGGTAGGCCATGGATCCATGATATGAAAGTTGTGCCATCGACCTATCATCAGTGTATTAAGATCCCTACCCCTTGGGGGGTTATCAAGGTGGAAGTGATCAACAAGAAGCGAAGGAGTGTTATTCTTCTTCAATGAAATCCTCAACAAAGCCCAAAGCAGGATAGCAATTAAAGATGTGAGCCTAGGATATCTTGGAGGCTTCATAGCAGGATGCTAAGAAAATTATCCTTGATCAGGATAATCCAGATATCTCAGTGCTCGTAGGAACCAATATTCCTCAGGATATTAAGAACCAATTGACTAAGTTTTTGAAATGCAGGATGTCAACATTCGCATGGAAACATGATGATATGACAGGTATTTCCAACGATATTATAACTCACAAGCTCGGAATTGACATGTCTTTCAAGCCTGTCCAACAGAAACGAAGGAAGTTTGCTCCTGAACAGAACGCAATCATTCAGGAAGAGGTTGAAAGATTATTAAAGAGCAAGATGATTAGGGAAGCCAAATTTCCCAAATGGCTAGCAAATGTAGTTGTGGTGCAAAAGAAAAACGGGAAATGGAGAGTTTGTGTAGAATACACAGACTTAAACAAAGCGTGTCCGAAAGACCCATTTCCTCTGCCTCATATCGACTCAATGGTGGATGCTACTGCCAGCCATGAAATGTTAACCTTCATGGATGCACCCTCAGGATTTCAGCAAATACAAATGGAACCTTCGGACCTGGAGGATACTGCTTTCATGACACCAACAGGTATTTATTGTTATACTGCTATGCCTTTTGGTTTGAAAAATGCAGGTGCAACATACCAAAGATTGGTAAATATGATGTTCAAAGATAAACTGGGGGACACCATGGAGGTATACATTGATGATATGGTGGTAAAATATAAGAAGGCTGGGGATCATCTCCGGGATATTGAAGAAGTATTCGATATCCTGGACCAGTACAACATGAAACTAAATCCTACCAAATGCCATTTTGGAGTGGGGGCAGGAAAGTTTCTAGGATACATGGTGACTAAAAGGGGGATCGAAGCAAGCCCGGAATAGATTAAAGCTATCTTGGACATCAAGTCACCTTCAAACATGAAAGATGTTCAAAGATTTACAGGGCGAGTAGCAGCATTAAACAGGTTTATATCAAGATCCTCAGATAAATGCAAGGAATTCTACGATATCCTGAAGAAGAATAAGAAATTCGAATGAGGAGACAAGCATGAAGCAGCCTTGCAGGAATTGAAGCAGTATCTTTCAACTCCACCCCTGTTGATGAAGCCCGAGGATGGTGAACCATTATCCCTGTATCTTGCAGTATCAGGGAATGCATTAAGTGCTGTCCTGGTAAAGGATCACGAAGGTCAGCAGTATCCTGTCTATTATGTTAGCAAAAGTTTATTAGATGCTAAACTAGATATTCTCATTTAGAAAAATTGATATTGGCCCTAGTTATGGCATCGACAAAGCTTAGACATTATTTTGAGACACATAGGATTCATGTTAAAACTAATTATCCTGTTAAAAATTTGCTTAGGAAACCCGAGATGTCAGGTAGGATGGCTAAGTGGTCAGTAAAATTAAGTGCTTATGATCTAGTATATGAATCTAGAAATGCCATAAAGTCTCAGGCTCTAGCTGACTTTGTGGCTGATTTCAGTAGTGATATTCAAAATGAAGTAGACCTAGAAGTACAACAACTAGGAGAAAACTTAGAATCCTGGACATTATATACTGATGGTGCATCTAATGTGAGAGGTGTAGGATTGGGTATTCTACTAAAATCGCCACAGGGGGGACATATTACCCCAGGCTATTAGGTGTGAATTTCCTGCCACTAATAATGAAGCAGAATATGAAGCTTTGATTGCAGGACTAGAGTTGGCCAGGAATATGAATATTAAAATTTTACAAGTATTTGTTGATTCCTTGTTAATTACTAATCATTTTAATGGATCCTATGCAGTAAAGGTGAGAAGTTAGTCGAGTATCTCGAAATTCTCAAAAAAATAGTAGGATATTTCGATGTTTTTACACTTGAACAGGTACCAAGAGAGGATAATGCTGAAGCAGAAGCCTTGGCAAATCTAGGATCACTAGTCAGGATACTGGAAGGAACCCAAATACCAATACTACATATCCTATATCCTGCAGTAGATCTTTTCAAATCTCAGGATTAGGAAGTAGTAAGTATCCAGGATCCTGATGATGAATATCCTGAGGAGGATCCTAAGTCCTGGATAGCTCCAATCATGAGATATCTCAAGGAAGGACACATCCCAAAGGATGAGAATCCTAAGGCCTTTAGAATGAAGGTATCACTATTCACTATTGTAAATGATGTTTTGTATAAGAAATCTCTTGCAGGACCATATCTGAGGTGCTTGGAGGATCCCAAAACTAAAGAAGTGCTTTAGGATATACACGAAGGGGATTGTGGTAACCATACTGGGGGCAAATCATTATTCTCAAAGGTGTTGAGAACAGGATACTATTGGCCAACGATGAGGAAAGACGCTGCAGAATATGCTCGAAGCTGTAATGCATGTCAAAGACACAGTAATATATTACATCAACCTGTTGAACCACTATATCCTATTGCTTCCCCTTGGCCATTCATGAAGTGGGGGATGGACATATTGGGAAAATTGCCAAAAGCTCTAGGAGGAAAAGTCTTTATGCTGGCAATGACTGATTATTTCTCTAAATGGGTTGAAGCTGAGGCATTTGTTCAAGTCAGAGACCAAGAAGTAGTATCCTTCATAAAAAGGAATATCCTGACTAGGTTTGGGGTACCAGCTGAGATAATTTGTGACAATGGCTCTCAGTTTATCAGTAAGAGGACAACCGATTTTAGTAAGAGTTAGGGAATTAAAATGATCACATCTACACCGGTACATCCTCAGGCCAACGGATAAGAAGAATCCTCAAACAAGATAATTGTCAACAATTTAAAGAAGAGACTAGGAGCTAAGAAAGGAAGATGGGCAGAAGAATTACCCTTTGTTTTATGGGCCGATAGGACAACAGTGAAAAGTGCAACTGGGCAAACCCCATTTTCCTTAGTATTCGGAGCAGAGGCAGTAATCCCGACAAAGATGGTGATACCTATAGCAAGATCCAACCTCCGGGATCCTAAGAAGAATCCTGAATCCCTATGTCAAGAATTGGATACTATTGATGAGACAAGGGATGCGGCAAAGTTGAGAATGGCAGCATATCAACAGAGGATATCCAGAGCATATAACAAGAATCTAAGGACTAGAAGATTTCAAGTAGGAGATTGGGTATTAAGAAAGGCTTTTCAGAATACTACTAACCCTACTGATGGAAAATTAGCTTCGACGTGGGAAGGACCTTTTGAGATTGAATCGGAATCTGGGAAAGGAGCATACCGGCTTAAGAATATGGAGGGGGATATACTACCATATTTTAGGGTTTAAAGGTTTTCACCTTTCTAAGGTTTTCACCTTTCTCTCATGAAAGGGGTATATGAGGTTTAAAGGTTTTCACCTTTCTAAGTCTTGGAGTTTATACACTGCCCCCTGTAGCGCACGAAAATTTGGGATTTTCCCCAGAATACTTAAGGGTTTATCCCCAGAATATTAAGGATCTATCTCCAGAATATTTTAGGGTTTCTCCCCTGTAATACGAAAGTTATACACAAGTGTACAAACAGTTGCAATTGATATCCAGAAAATTTCTAAGTATTCAAAGACATTATGCACAGGGGACATTCCCACTAAGGGATTGTGAAAAGCTCAGAGGATCAAGCTTGGTACAGTTCACTAAGTATCCCAGACTGGGGACATCTTCGGTGGAAAGATTGCCAAAGGATTGGAGTTCAAGCATAAAGGTGTACTCTATTTCTGGTATGATCTTTCCTTTTTATTCTTTTAAGCCTTATCTGAATTGACTAAGTTTTTTAAACTATGTTCAACAAAGCTTTGGTTAGAACATTTATGAGTATCGTAGTCAGGATATATTTTCAGGATATTTGATCAAAATAATTGAAATGTTACACTAAGATTGAAAAATTGAAATTGTATTCAAACCAAGCAATATGTAAGAAAAATTGTAAAAATGGATAACAAAAGATAAGGTCATAAAAGGTTATTTTATTAACATAGCAAAAGATTGTGCTTTTGGTTTTATCTCAAACCGAGACCCATCCACCAAAAGCACAGTTAGTTTTCTACCATATTTACTTAACAACTGAAGGATTCAACTTGGAACCCAAGATACCTACCTTCAATTGTTAAAGGTGTTCAAAATAAACCATACTAACTGATGACCAAGGGCTTCATCCTGAAACTCAGGATCCCTCCACCTTTGGCCATCATATTGTCTAAGTGCAGGAAATTTAAATTGTTTGAAAGACAAGAAATAGAAATTGTTCAACAACCACAACTAACAAATTTAAAAAAGTAGGCTTCGGCCTAGGCATGAACATCCATCATCGCCCACTTCGCTGCTTTCAAGGAGCAGCACCTTTTTTCACCAGCAGCATTTCCTCCAACATCCGTGCCATCATCATCGTCAGGATTCTTTTCAGCATCAGCCGCCTCCTCCGCTACCTTGGAAGGCTCCTCACCCGCAGGCTTAGCAGGATACTCAACAGGACTCCCCCCTGAGATCTTTCAACTTCGCCTCCCAAGCACTTACATTCCAGTAGTGGCATTCAAAGCCCAAAGCTTTGGCTTCATAAGCCATCTTTAGCCTGGCTTGTAGGAGGGAAATTACAACTGACCCCTTTGGGCAGCATCCAGCTTGGCTTGGGCGTCTTCATTGGCCTTGTTGATAGCAGCTTTAGCTTCCTGGGTCACAGCTTTGAATTTATCCTCATAGTGTTGTGACTTAGCGGCGGCTATCATCCCCTGATCAGTGATGGTGGTCTCAGCTTTCCTCAGCTTCACTTCCAGCATCTTGTTTAGACCACAGCTTTCTTCGTAGAGGCTCGTCATGTAACACCCCAATCGCGTAATATGCAACAAGACGCGGCGGAAACATTGGGGAGTCACGTTACAAATTGTTTCACAACACATGGTACATAAAGTTTTGTATTATTGAATTAATTGATTACATTGTCTTGGAAGATAACAAATAGTACATAACAGTTGTCTTGTAGATTTTTAAAGTTACTAAGGCCACATCCGTCCTATGTGATGACTGCTCAACAATAGCACCTGAAACATATGTAAAAAAAACAGGTACATTAGCATAAAAATGCCTGTGAGTAACATAGGTTTTGTGTTGAAGATTCATGACACAGAATGTTAATTAAAATGTTTAATTAAAAAGTGCCAATGAACCTTTTAAAATAATAATATGTTTTCTTTTGTAAAATCATATGAAAATCAAATGATTTTAAAGTATGATGCATGGTTAACTTAATAACCAAAATATGTCTTTTGTAGAAGATGTTATGTCTTTGTATAAAGTGTGTCATGTCTTTGTATAAACCGTATCTTGTCCTTGTATAAAATATGTCATATGTAAAACAATGTCTTGTGAAAAACATATCATGTCTTTGTATAAAATGTGTTTTGTCCTTGTATAAATCAATGTCATATGTAACAATGTCATGTGTATTCAAAGTCTTGTATAACAAATGTTAAGTCATAATTAATGTCTTGTTCAACATAACAAAATGTCATAATCAATATAAGCATGTCATGTAAAAATGTCTTTGTGAACTATGTACTAAGTAATGCTAAGTCAACATACTAAGTAAAGTGTTCATGAAATCAAGATGCTAAATATGCCAAGTCAACACCATAGGAAGCAAAAATGGATCCTTGAAATCATGTACTAGGCATACTAAGTCAATATGCCAAATAAAATGTCCTTGAAATAATGTATTATATGTACTATGTAACAAAACATGTATAATGTCATGAAAACGAAAAGTAAAGTTATGCACATATGCTTCACCCCAAAACATTTGAAAAACGTAAAATAGGGGAACTATGTACTCACATTTGGGTGCGTTTTTACGTGTTAACACAATCCCTCAAATTGTTTATTCGTCCTAAATTAAGTAAGAACGACTTAATAATCAAAAACTCACAAAATACCTAAGTTTCTCCAATACTTAAAATTTTCACATAATTTTGAGATTTTCTCGAAAAGTTATTATTTTTTATTATGTTGGTATATATATATGTATATATATATATATATATATGTGTGTGTGTGTGTGTGTGTGCGTTCATATATATATTTTAAGAACTTTGAGACTTGAACGAGTTGGTGACCCTCATTATGTTATATCCGATAACACACCCGTTTATAAGAAATATATCTACGATTTGCGCGTCGTAATATATACACTTAAATGTGACATTAATTTAATATTGTAATACATATATTCTAAATCACATAACACATTGTATCATATAAAGTTTACCCATGAACAATCCATTCTAGTTATATTGAAAAACACGTATTTTAGTGATTCAGTAACATTTTTGGGCGTCGGAAGTCGCGTATGACTAACCAAACACCAAGTAAACTTAATATAAGTTAAAATACTTATATTTATATAAAAAATATCAGTTTACTTACTAATCTAAAACAGTTTAAAAAAAATCCTCCGAAAAGCCGATTTTTAACATTTTTACCGCATAGGTTTGCATCCAACGTTACCATAACCATCCCAAATAGTAACGATTTTATATTTTAACATAGTCCATGTTATTTACTAAATAAAATGATGGTTATACTCATGATAGTGCAGGTCTTACATATGATACACAAAACACATCATTTCACCCATTTTACAAGTTTCTAAGCCTCATGCACAACATGTAAAGTTAGTAAACCTTATGGCAAAGTTTCATGTCATTATAATATACCAAATAATGTTATTTTTAATGTTTATATTCTATACAAATATTATTTTTGTCATAACATATCATTTTCATCATTTCATGACCATAAATCAATATGCATGCTTAAGTACAAGTATCTATAGCACACTTATCATATCATCATCATTTCTCATGAATTTAAATGCATCTATTATCATATTTAATTTGTGTTCATATGTTTAAAAAAATTTTCATCATCTAATCATGTTCAAATAATGCAAGATATACTTCTTATTTGTGAATATTATGACAAAAACCCATATGCATGTGTACATATACATACATACACGACACACACATGTGCACATATGCAACCAAGAATTCACTTTTATACAATCATGCTTAATCATAGAACTTTTTATAAAATCAATCTTTGATCATGCATGCATCAAGTTTTTCATATAACACATCATCAAAATCAACTAACATAAAAAATTCAATCTTTAATCAAAACACTTCAATATTTTTGGCCACGTCAAAATACACAGTAGTTCCATTTTATATTTTGTATAAAAACCCATTTATTTTAGTTTCAAGTTTGTGAAATATTCCAAGAATTAAGAGAAACTTCCAACATCAAGAACAACCAAGAATCAAGAGTATGATTTAAACATAAATTTTTATACCTTCAAGATTATTGGTGGGTTTTGACAAGATTTAGATGATATGGAGCTTGATTCTTGCTTGAAACACCTTCAAAACACCTTAGGATCTTCCAAAGTGCATGGGACAAGCTTGGAATGAATTTGAAATCTTGGAGAAGGCTTGAAAAAAACGAAAATGAAAGGAGGAAGAGGGTGTTGGTCGTGAGCTTTAGTGAGAGAAAGAGGAGTGAGAAAAGTTGTCTTGGTTAATGGAGGATTATGGAAGATATGGGGGATTTTGTGAGTTTCCAAGGATTTGCATGCATTACACTTGGCAAAGCTAGGAGAGAGGTGGCCTTGCATGCCACCATATATCATATTTCTCTCTTATATACGAACAAACACATATATATATGCATATCATACTGTCGCCACCCCCGATCCCTTATCTGTCCCAGGAACGGGCGGACGCGAACTCAGATTTGGTGGTATCAGGTCGGTTAATTTGGCAGCGGAAATTACATCAGGACCGTAGTTAGGAAATGTTTATCAGAGTAAAACCACCATATTTGATATTAATAACCACATGGGCAAAACCCAAGTTTCTTATTACAACATAGGGATAAATCCTATTTTATTGAATTTTAAAACATCGTGTTTTAGATAACTTTTATAGCCACTTATTTTCCAAGCCGTCAGTGCTCGCGAGCTGGCTTTTTCCCACTTGGCTTTCACATTGTGTTACCTGAAACATGTTTTAAAATATTTTATCAGCAAGAAATACTGGTGAGTGAATCCCAATTTAATCAAAAAGAGTTTTATCAATTAACACAGTATTGAGAGCGATTACAATGTTTATATCTACACAATTACCCATTCAGTACTTGCCACTCGACCGTATCTATGGCTATGGTCATATCACGCATTGGCTAACCCGTTGTCCAATTATGAAGGTTATCAAGTAATGTATACAAAACCTCATAATACCGGCGATAATTAAAGAATTACACGACTCACATACTGGTAATATAATATAAACAATTGAGGTTTTATAAAAACAGTTGACACAAAAAGGAGATTACTCACATTGCTATCTTAGATTTCCCGTAAGGGTTTCCTGGTGAAAATCTATAATTTATAAAAATTCACACGCGTTAGTATAATAACCCATTTTAAAATTAGTAATACCTTCCCCGAGACGGCATTCCAACGACTACGTCGGGCAGAACCACGACAGCCGTTACGGAACCCTAGATCAATCGGGCAGCGTATCTAATACGTATCTAGGGGTTATAATACTTACAATGGAGCAGAACTTAGCTATTTAGGGGGATATAATACCCGACTATTACTTCTACTACTCAGAAATTCGTTTAGAAAGAAAGAAATGAACGATTTTTGTTGAAGCCCAAGGCCTCCTTATATAGGTGCTGAATCTGGTTTTCTCGCGGCCCGCGTAAGAGTAGCCTAAGGGCTACGCGGCCCGTGTCAAACTCGGTCAACTGCGTAGCTTGGCTGAGTCAGCTACTAGGCTCGACACGAAGATAACACGTGTCATCACCGGGCTGCGCCACATTTTGGGACTCTCGCGGCCCGCGTTAACTTAATGAGGGTCTTACGCGGCCCGCTTGAACTTAAGAATTCAACGAAATCAGGTTTCAACCTTCATACCGCCTGCGTAAGAGTTGAGGTGGGCTCTACGCGGCCCGCCTCAGCTTAAAAATCAGATTTTTAAGTTATTTTAAATGGCATAACGTATTTCGGGCTCGGTTTTCACATACGGGGTGTATTTTAAGACATATTGGGGTATTTAAAATATATTAGGGTGTCGGGAAATATTCGAGGGTGTCGGTTTTCTTGAGGGTTGTTACATCCTCCCCACCTTGTTTTAGAGCTCATCCTCGAGATCTATTGGAACAAGTGTGGATATTTTCGTTGCATTTCAGATTCAAGTTCCTATGTGTACTCAGGTCCTCTATTGAAGTCCCACTTCACTTTGACCAGAACTAATCTCTTGTGCTTGAGATTCTTGAATTTTCTATCTTCAATTTGTAGAGGCCTTTCTATAAATTTGAGTTGTTCATTTACCTCTATATCCTTAAGAGGTACTATTAGTGATTCATCAGCTAAACACTTTTTAAGATTAGATACATGAAATACGTCATGTATTCCTGCCATTTCATCTGGCAGTTGTAGCTGATAGGCTACAGGTCCTATTCTTCTAATAATCTCAAAAGGTCCAATATACCTGGGACTTAGCTTTCCCCGTTTGATGAATCTTATCACTCCTTTCCAAGGAGAGACTTTTAACAATACTTTATCTTCTACTTGAAATTTCAACGGTTTACGTCTGTTATCATCATAGTTCTTCTGTCAATCACGTGTTGTTTTCAGTCGTTCCTTGAATTGAATGATCTTGTCAGTTGTTTCCTGCACTATCTCAGGTCCAGATAATTGCTTTTCCCCAATTTCTGCCCAACAGACTGGGGTTTGGCATTTTTGTCCATAAAGTGTTTCGAATGGTGCAGCATTGATACTTGTGTGATACTATTATTATAAGAAAATTCTATTAAAGGTAAGTGATCGTCCCAATTACCTCCGAAATCAATTACACAAGCTCTAGGCATGTCCTCCATTGTCTGAATTGTTCTTTCGCTTTGTCCGTCCGTTTGAGGATGATAAGTTGTGCTTAAATTTAACTTAGTTCTCATTGCCTTTTGGAAACTTGACCAAAAATGAGAAGTAAAACGACTATCTCTATCAGAAATAATTGATAAAGGTATTCCATGTAATGAAACTACTTCATTTACATATAATTTAGCAAAAAAAAAAAAATTTCATACCGAATGTTTCCTTCATTGGTAGGAAATGAGCTGACTTGGTTAGCCTATCTACAATCACCCAGATTGTATCATTTCCTTTCTTTGTTTTGGGTAATTTAGTAACAAAATTCATTGTTATCAATTTCTATTTTCATACGGCATCTCTAACTGTTGTAACAAACCTGAGGGTTTCTGATGTTCAGCTTTAACTTGTGAACAAGTTAAACATTTAGAAACATAGGCTGCTATGTCCTTTTTCATTCCTATTCACCAGAAATTTTTCCTTAAATCCTGGTACATCTTATCACTTCCTGGATGCCTTGTATACTTAGACTTATGGGCTTCTTCTAATACATGATGACGTAGGTTTCCTAATTTAGGTATCCACATTCTCTTCTTATGGAATCTCCAAATTCCATCTGTTCCTTGTTCTAATTCCTTAATCATACCTTTTAATTTTTCAGAATCATCCTTGATTACTGATTCTTGTGCTTCTCTTATCTGATCATTTAAATCTACTTGCCGATTTAATTTAAGAGAACGTACCCTTTTTGGTTTTTCATAATACTTTCGGCTTAAAGCATCTGCCACTACATTTGCTTTTCCTTCATGATACTGGATATCACAATCATAATCACTAAGCATCTCCATCCACTGTCTTTGTCTCATATTCAATTCTTTTTGCTTGAAAACATACCTTAAACTCTTATGATCAGTGAATATGGTAAACTTACTACCATAAAGGTAATGTCTCCAAATCTTAAGAGCAAAAATTATAGCTCCTAACTCTAGCTCATGGGTTGAATAATTCTCTTCATGATTCTTAAGTTGTCTAGATGCGTAAGCTATAACCTTTTGACGTTGCATTAATACACATCCATAACCTAATTTGGAAGCGTCACGATAGACTACAAAGTCTTCAGTTCCTTCTGGTAACGCTAGTATGGGTGTATTAGTTAGTCGTTGCTTAAGAATTCTAAAAGCTTCTTCTTATTTTTGTCCCCATTCAAACTTAATGTATTTACAGGTTAGCTTAGTTAAGGGAATGGCTATTCTAGAGAAATATCGAATAAATCTTCTATAATAACCGGTCAATCCTAAGAAACTTCTAACCTCGGTTGGTGACTTAGGCGTTTTCCATTTGGCAATTGCCTCAATCTTTGTGGGATCCACATGAATTCCTTCATGATTTACTAAGTGTCCAAGAAACTGTACTTGTTCTAACCAAAACTCGCACTTAGAAAATTTTGCATAAAGCTTTTCCTTTCTTAATAAACTTAAAAGTGCGTGCAAATGCTTTGAATTATCTTCTTTATTCTTAGAGTAAATGAGAATATCATCTATGAAAACAATTATGAATTTATCCAAATATGGCTTACATATTCGGTTCATCATGTCCATGAATGCGGCTGGGGCATTGGTTAAACCAAATGGCATGATAGTAAATTCATAATGACCATACCCTGTTCGAAAGGCAGTTTGAGAAAAATCAAGCTCCTTGCAGTTGATCGAACAGATCATCGATTCTCGGTAATGGGTACCGGTTCTTAATCGTGACCTTGTTAAATTCACGGTAGCCAATGCACATACGCATTGATCCGTCCTTCTTTTTAACGAATAAGATCGGCGCTCCCCACGGCGACGAACTCGGCTGTATGAATCCTTTCTCCAATAATTCATATAACTGTTTCTTCAGTTCCTGCATTTCTGCGGGTGCCAAACGGTATGGTGCTTTGGCAATAGGTGCTGTCCCTGGCAGTAGGTGAATTCTGAATTCAACTTCTCTGTCTGGTGGTAGTCCTGGTAATTCTTCCGGAAATACATCTGAAAACTAAGACACTACTGGAATGTCTTTTAGTTCTTTTCCTTTAGTGTTAGTGATTATGGAAATCAAATATACTATAGAACCTTTTCTTATATAGCTTGCAGTTTTCATCACAGAGATGAATTTCGTGGATCTAGAGGGCTTATCTCCTTTAATTGTGATCGTTTGACCTTTTGGAGAATTTACATGAATTGACTTTTGATCACATAAAATACTGGTTTTATTGGCTATTAACCAATCCATTCCTAATACAATATCAAATCCTACCAGATTCATTGGGTAAAGATTTGTAATAAACTTATGGTTTAGAATTTCTATTCTTGCTCCCTGCAAGATTTTAGAAATCTTAATGGTTTCTCCATTGGTTGTCTCTACTAGACATACTTGTGGTAGTTTAGTTAATGACTGATTTAGAAATTTTCAAAACGAAGTATTAATAAAACGTTGGTTTGCACCAGAGTCAAATAACACTTTAGCAAAAATATCATTAACTAAAAACGTACCAGTGATCACATCCGGGATCATCTTTGCTTCTTCTGCCTTTAGAACAAATGCTCTAGCATTTTTAGTGTTCTTGTTGTTCGTAGCTGGAGCTAATTTTGGACAGCTTGGCTTGATGTGACCTTGTTCTCCGCAGTTATAGCATATCCTGCTGTTTTTCTTCCAGCATTCTTCTTCCTTGTGTCCCGATATTTTGTAGAAGTTACAGTATATGGAGCATCTTCCCGAGTGCTTTCTTTTGCAATTCCTACAGTAGGGTGCAGAGGTAGAACCTATATTTTTCCCACGATTAGAATTTTCAGAACGAAATTCTTGTGTAAGCTTATGGGTTAGGTTCCTTCTCTGATCTTCTTCTCGGGTACGGACTAACTCGTCAGTCAAGGTATTCGCTAGTTCTACAGCTTCTTCTATGGTTTGAGGTCTAGCTGCCTTGACTACATGTCTTATCTCTCCAATTAATCCCCAGATATAACGGGAGATTAACACTGGTTCAGGTGAAGCAAGAGTTGGCACTATTCTAGCATATTCGAAGAATATTTTAGTGTATCCCTTACTATCTACACTAGTCATCCTAAGGTTTAGGAATTTGTTTGCTATCTGTTCCTTTTCATTGGGTGGGCAGAATTTCCTTTCCACCTTGTCTTTAAACTCCTCCCATTCCATATTGTAAGTTCTATCACTTCCCTTAGTTTGGAGGATAGTGTTCCACCATTCTAAGGCTGAGTTCTTAAACAGATTAAAAGCAAACAGTATTTTATCTTCTTCTGCGCACTTGCTTATTCTTAAGACTGCCTCAGTCTTTTCTATCCAGCGTAGGGTTGCAATGGCCTCTTCGTTGCCCGAGAATTCCATTAGTTTGCAGGACCAGAATTCTTTGTAAGAACAACCATAAGGCATGGTTCTTCTTCTTTTGGGAATGGGCGCTTGAAGTACGGGTCCATTGTTCATGCTGTGTTCTGGTTCAATTGGTCGCTTACTGCTATGTTTACTCTTGTTATCAGCATCCTTAACAGTTTGAAGAATAAATGGCATTGCATCTATAATTCCTTGTGCTACTATGTGTTGAATAGCACTATTATCCACTTGGTTTTCATTGTTATTGATGCTAGGATTCTCATTAACCAAGTTAATGTTACTCTGGTTATCATTATTCAGATTTCCTTGATTTACTTCGTTGGCCATCTGAATTTTTAAACATCTACCAAATATTAATATCATAGAATAATATTTAATATAGCAAATCACATGATACGCAATTTAGCCAAAAGCGTCGATCATTGCGACTTTACTCTATTCATATATTACACACCAGTACTGAAATGAAAGATTACAATACCGACTGAAATAAATAATAATAGGCATCCGTACATACATTTATTTTATTTTATTATTATTATTACTATTACCGTTTCTGCCATCCCATCTACGGATATGGATTCATCCAGAAGTCCATATTGCGCTCATCGTATTTCCATACGAGTCGCTCTCCCACCTGTCTCATTCTCTCGCTACTTTCTAGAATTTCCTCACCAAATGTCCTAAGTTCTTGTACGTTTTCTGCACTCATTGGGGTTGCAGGTTCTAGGAATGGGTTCGAAATCTGGGGTGCGGGTTCCTGACATGGGGGTGTAGGTGCCTGAAATCGATAAAGATCTTCTAAAATTTCCCTAAGGTATACATCATGGTAATAGGGATCTAAAGGGTCCAAACCTAGGTAGGCTCCTAAGTTTTGCATGGGTATGTCTTCATGTATTGGGTAACGTTGCACATAGTCCCTATTATCGTCCCACCAGGGGTCGTAATTTAGGTCTAAGGGATTTGGTTGAAATGAGGTTTCCTTATTTTTTGGTGATCTACCTAATTGATGATAGATGTCCGAAATTCTTTGCTTACTCATACTGTAAACTAACAAATAATCAAATAACACATAACAATAATTACAGTTATGCACGTATTTCCATAATTTATTTCCTAACACAAAATATAACTTTAAGTGTCAGCAGAACACTTCTTTGGCTTACACCAGTGGCTAGGCTCTGATACCACCTTCTGTCGCAACCCCTGATCCCTTATCTGTCCCGGGAACGGGCGGACGCGAACTCAGATTTGGTGGTATCAGGTCGGTTAATTTGGCAGCGGAAATTACATCAGGACCGTAGTTAGGAAATATTTATCAGAGTAAAACCACCATATTTGATATTAATAACCACATGGGCAAAACCCAAGTTTCTTATTACAACATAGGGATAAATCCTATTTTATTGATTTTTAAAACATCGTGTTTTAGATAACTTTTATAGCCACTTATTTTCCAAGCCGTCAGTGCTCGCGATCTGGCTTTTTCCCAGTTGGCTTTCACATTGTGTTACCTGAAACATGTTTTAAAATATTTTATCAGCAAGAAATACTGGTGAGTGAATCCCAATTTAATCAAAAAGAGTTTTATCAATTAACACAGTATTGAGAGCGATTACAATGTTTATATCTACACAATTACCCATTCAGTACTTGCCACTCGACCGTATCTATGGCTATGGTCATATCACACATTGGCTAACCCGTTGTCCAATTGTGAAGGTTATCAAGTAATGTATACAAAACCCCATAATACGGGCGATAATTGAAGAATTACACGACTCACATACTGGTAATATAATATAAACAATTGAGGTTTTATAAAAACAGTTGACACAAAAAGGAGATTACTCACATTGTTATCTTAGATTTCCCGTAAGGGTTTCCTGGTGAAAATCTATAATTTATACAAATGCACACGCGTTAGTATAATAACCCATTTTAACATTAGTAATACCTTCCCCAAGATGGCATTCCAACGACTAAGTCGGGCAGAACCACGACAGCCGTTACGGAACCCTAGATCAATCGGGCAACGTATCTAATACGTATCCAGGGGTTATAATACTTACAACGGAGAAGAACTTCGCTATTTAAGGGGATATAATACCCGACGATTACTTCTACTACTCAGAAATTCGTTTAGAAAGAAAGAAATGAACGATTTTTGTTGAAGCCCGAGGCCTCCTTATATAGGTGCTGAATCTGGTTTTCTCGCGGCCCGCGTAAGAGTAGACTAAGGGCTACGTGGCCCGTGTCAAACTCGGTCAACGGCGTAGCTTGGCTGAGTCAGCTACTAGGGTCGACACGATGATGACACATGTCATCACCGGGCTGCGCCACATTTTGGGACTCTCGCGGCCCGCGTTAACTTAATGGGGGTCTTACACGGCCCGCTTGAACTTAAGAAATCAACGAAATCAGGTTTCAACCTTCATACCGCCCGCGTAAGAGTTGAGGTGGGTTATACGCGGCCCGCCTCAGCTTAAAAATCTGATTTTTAATTTATTTTAAATGGCATAACGTATTTCGGGCTCGGTTTTCACATACGGGGTGTATTTTAAGACATATTAGGGTATTTAAAATATATTAGGGTGTCGGGAAATATTCGAGGGTGTCGGTTTTCTTGAGGGTTGTTACACATACATATATATATATATATATATATATATATATATAGGATTAGGTTCAAACGTGAACAAAATCCCAAGAGTGAACTGCGTGAACTGATCTGGGCCCTTGATTTTTATGATCTTGAGATTAAAGTGAGTGGCATGATGGTAATTATTTGGTTAATTTTTTTCATTTAATTAAATACAAAAAGGGTATATGTGTAATTTCAATCTTAAATTGATTGCATAAATCTCTCACAAATCAAATCAAGGATTAGGAAAGATGTAACTTAATTCAATTATTAAAATAATTATTTGTTTAAATGCGACGTACACATGTGTATTCTGATTTTGCCCTCTTTTTAATGCGATGTACACATGTGTATATCGTCTTGTTTTGTGATATCTCATAATTTTTTTTGTATTGAATGTTGATGTACACCTGTGAATTTATATGTACGATGCTGAGTACACATGTGTACTGTTCTATTTATATCCAAGTACACATGTGTATACCGTTGAAATATGAAGGTTACGTGGATCTTAAAAATCAAAATTTGAATTCTGGTGATTAAATCTGAAATAAAAATTAAAATTGAAATATGGTGATTTGTTTTTTGTTTTGATAATTATCTTATTAATAAATAAACATAATGTGGATAATGAATTTAAATTAGGAAAGATGTAACTTAATTCAATTATTAAAATAATGATTTAAATCTAATTTTTTATATAATTACAATTCTACCCTTAACAACTAAAAAGGAAATCAAGGGTCCATATCTGTTCACGCAGTTCACTCTTGGGAGGCTGTTCACGCTGGAACCCTACCCTATACAGGTATATATATATATATATATAGTATAATTGGTAAAAATAGGTATTTAACTGGATACCGGGTATTTTATTTAGCGTTTTAATCCCCTTTTATGGCATTTTAAATTATTTTTATTATTCTATAAAAATAAACTCGCCAAATTATCACTGAAATAAATATCAGTTGCCGAGAATGGCTGCGTTGTCCGTGTTTCGCAGTGTACGCACTGTGTTACACAGTAACACGCGGTATGCGCTTAAACTTGAAAAATAACGTTTTTAAGGGTTTTAATTTATTTTTCAACACGAAGATGATTAAAAATAAAATTTTAATCATAACAGAATATTTTTAGGATTTTAATATTATCCGGGCGGTCACCAACGTTCGTTTCGCAGTTTTGTCGCAAATTGTTCTTAAGTTCGAATAGACATGTTTTTGCCATACCGAACCTTTCAAAACTTATTTCTAAGTTATGTAAAGGGTATTTAGGGTATGTTTAGCTTATGTCATTGTTCCGGAATGTACGTTGTGTTAAACTGATTAATTTTACGTAACAGTTTGCGTTTTACTTTTAGAAAAGTTCTTGAAAGTTTGAAATCGTACGAGGATTGAAATGGCTAAATGCCATGGATAATTTCACAAATTAATAAATAAAACACAAGGTTTCATTGCTTATGAAATTGTTCAGGATTGGATAATGATAACTGAAGGCATAGTTGTCACTCGTCAGGCGTTCAAGACCCTACAAAACAAAGAAACAAGTATTAACATACATTAACATATATATAACCAGCATATGGTGCAGGATGTAGGTTAAGGATATGAACCTAGTTAAGGAAGCTGGTCATAAAGCCACTGGATTCGAGGAACCCATGGTAATAAAACACTGGTAATAAATAAAGCCATGATAAGTGAAGGCACAGTTGTCACAGTCTCCCATACTTTAGGAAATTTCGTCCCGAAATTTATTCGTAGGAGCCTGTTTGCAAAAATTGTGTCAAGAAATTACCTTGTGCGGAATCTAGGGTTCTATTCATTTGCATAGAATAACCCATTAAGGACTTCCACGTAAAGCATAACTTTATCATTCCCCAATGGATACTCCCTCAGATTTCGCAGGAAGTGGGAATGGGCTGTTATACCTATGATGCTCATCCCCTAATGGATACTTCCTTGATCAATGCAGGAAGTAGGGGTGAGAGATTGATTAATGGTAAAACCAAATTAATCAACAGTTATAAGAGTATCCTTTAAGATTCTAACTATTAAGATAGAAAGGTCTTGTAAGGATTTTGCTCTTTGTTTCAGTGTCTTGTAAAGTATTCTTAGAAATCCAATAAAGGATTTAAAGTAGCACTTTAGATATCCACTTTAAGAATCTATCATAGTGGAATATGGAAGGTTCTATAGGGATTGAATAATCATACTGTGAATTAACTAAACACATAACCATTAACTTGTCATCAATTTGTACATTCGCATTTAAAGTACACTAAGATTCCAATTAAGGACTTCAATTTTTGTACTTTAAACATCCTACAAGAATCTAACTATGAAGATAGATAGATCTATAAGGATTGGTTCATGTTTCATTTCTTAATGGATGCTCTTTAGAAGCGAAAATGAATGGATAATTCATTTTCCTTAATGGATACTTCGTCAGAAGTTGAAATGAAAGATGTATAGGTTGTTCATTTCCAAATGGATATTTCTTCCGAAGCGAAAATGAATGAACAATTCATTTTCATCGATGGATGCTTCGTTAGAAGTTGAAGTGAAAGATGTATAGGTAGTTCATTTCCCAATCGATATTTCTTCAGAAGCGAAAATGAATGGATAATTCATTTTCCTCAATGGATACTTCGTCAGAAGTGAAAATGAAAGGATTATTGAATAGGTTATTCATTTTTCCAATGGATATTTCTTCGGAAGCGAAAATGAATGGATAATTCATTTTCCTCAATGGATACTTCGTCAGAAGTGAAAATGAAAGGATCAGTACTGGATTATTCATTCCCCAATGGGTATTTCTTCAGAAGCGAAAATGAATGGATAATTCATTTTCCTCAATGGATATTTCATCAGAAGCGGAATGAATTTATTCATTTTCCCAGTGGATATTTCTTCAGAAGCGAAAATGAATGGATAATTCATTTTCCTCGATGGATACTTCATCAGAAGTGAAAATAAATGTGGATTTTGAATGGATTATTCATTTCCCAATGGATATCTCTTTCAGAAGCAAAAAAATGAGTAGCTAGTCATTTTTCCTCAATGGATACTTCATCAGAAACGGAAATGAATGTAGATGGCTTTCGATTCTTGTTTTAAGTTAACACACATCGGTCTAGAACAACATAAAATACTTAAGTGATTTGGATAATTCTACTCTAGAAAATACAATAAGAACTCTTATATATAGGAAGTACCAGCGGCGTATCCACCATGTTCTTACTGTATTACAATCGTATCATTATCTAATCACTCTAGATTTTATATCATCACACTCAACAGGACTCACTATGATTTCCATGCATCGAATCTCGTAATTTTGTGTGCACCCATAATTACTGAACTCGTTGCATAGTTTATCTTGCCAAGTGGCGAATTATGGACATGGTCAAAGAAAGATGCTTTGTTTCAATCAATTGAAATAATGCGTGCATCTCACGTGCTTCCCACTAGCCAATAGGACTGTACGTCTTTCACGGATAGACGAGTTTATAGGTTTGGTAAAGAATGTGCGATCACATTAGAGACGTAATACGAGAGTTATTCAATATAAAGAATGAGAACTCCGCATTTCGGTATGTAGTCGCACATTAAACATATATGAACAAACATGTCAATTTGTAATTTGATATGGGAATACTAATATCATTACAAAATAACTAGAAAGTGTACATAAGTCTTGGGTAACATAAGAAATGGGAATGTAAAATCCTAGTTGTTTATAACTGCATCATTGTTGGCATGAGCCTTGTTAACTCCAGCGTTAAGAGCACGTCCCTGAGCAGGGTTGTTAACAACTTGGTTTTGTGTAGTCGCAACTCGGCAAACTTTAGCCATATGACCAATGAGTCCACAATTTAAGCATTTGCGGCAACGTACACTGGCATGATGATGAAGGTTACATTGGTTGCACAGAGGTGCGATTCCATTGTATGGTTTATTAGCAAGGGGTTGTGCTGGTTGGTTGGGAGTCACTTGATTGGGTTGAGTAACCACAGCAAGGTTTTGTGAAGCCTTGCGCTTCCTTGATTTCTTGGAAGGTTCAGCTTTGGTTTCATTGGGTTCCTCTTGTATGGTCTTCGCAGCCTGTTCTTTGTCGCCCTTGTGAAACAATTTCCCTTTCCTGATTTGTGATTCAGTCAGGGTAGCAGCCAATTCGATAGCCTGTCTAACAGCAACGGGGTTGCTACCAGTGACTATATCCTGAACCAGATTAGGAAGGCCATCAATGTACTTCTCGATTGTCTTATCCAAAGGCGTAACCATTGTCGGGCATAACAAGCTCAACTCCTCGTAATGGTCGGTGTAGGCGCGATGTTCTCCACTATCTTGTTTTAGGTCGTGGAATTCATTCTCCAGTGCATAGCTCTTCCCATGTCTGTGCCATTGCAACATTCGCACCCCTATCCCTCATAATTCCATTCCACCACGTGAGTGCTCTCTTTTGAAAAACACTTGACGCAAACTCAACCTTTCGCTCATTCGGGCATTGAACATGTCGAAACGTGCTTTCGAGACTCTCGAACCATTGTAGGAGTCCAGTTGCTCCCTCAGAATCACTGAACTTGAGTGGTTTAGCTGAGTTAAATTGTTTATAATTGCATGGAGCAGGTGCATTGTTATTGTTGTTATTCGCTTGATTAATATGGGCTATAAGGTTCGGGAGCACAGTAGCGATTTGTTGAGTGATCATGGCTGCCATAGCGGCATCTTGTGTTTGATAACGTCGAGGAGGCATTCTATAAGAAAAGGAAACACGAGGAAATGTGTGAGATCGGTATTGGATAATCAAAAGAGGTATTGAAAATATCGGCAAAACATAAGGAAGGTGGTCAATTGTTCGTTACTTAAAACAAACAAACGACACACAGTGACTAATCAAAGTAGATGAGTCTTTATAATGAAGACATGCTTTAGCCTATAAGTGGACACTCACCCCAAGAGTTCCCAGGTAAGAGTGACTGGTCCGATAATGCGGATTTGTACGAACACTCTAGCCTTAGACAGAAAACTCAGGGTACAGGCATCCACCCTTCCAGATTGCACGTGTTCACATTATTAAAACTCAAACTTTGACAAGATTTTGAAAACTTTTAAAGGCATTAAGCCCAAAAATAATCATCTAAGGATAGATGATCGATTTTCAAAATGAATTTGTAACTTGTGGATTTGTTTTGGTAATCACCTAAGGATAGGTGAAGGTATTGTTTTAAACAAAAGATAACCTGTGTTAGGGTCCTAGAAAGGTTATAGTCTAGGTCAAAAGTATTACTAATAACCTAATTCTCTATAACCATGGGCTCTGATACCAATTTGTAACACTCCAATCGCGTAATATGCAACAAGACACGGCGCAAACATTGGGGAGTCACGTTACAAATTGTTTCGCAACACATGGTACATAAAGTTTTGTATTAGTGAATTAATTGATTACATTTTCTTGGAAGATAACAAATAGTACATAACAGTTGTCTTGCAGATTTTTAAAGTTACTAAGGCCAAGTCCGTCCTATGTGATGACTGCTCAACAATAGCACCTGAAACATATGTAAAAAAAACAGGTACGTCAGCATAAAAATGCCTGTGAGTAACATAGGTTTTGTGTTGAAGATTCATGACATTAAATGTTAATTGAAATGTTTAATTAAAAAGTGGCCATGAACCTTTTAAAATAATAATATGTTTTCTTTTGTAAAATCATATGAAAATCAATATGAAAATCAAATGATTTTAAAGTATGATGCATGGTTAACTTAATAACCAAAATATGTCTTTTGTAGAAGATGTTATGTCTTTGTATAAAGTGTGTCATGTCTTTGTATAAAACGTATCTTGTCCTTGTATAAAATATGTCATGTGTAAAACAATGTCTTGTGAAAAACATGTCATGTCTTTGTATAAAATGTATCTTGTCCTTGTATAAATCAATGTCATATGTAACAATGTCATGTGTATTCAATGTCTTGTATAACAAATGTCAAGTCATAATTAATGTCTTGTTCAACATATCAAAATGTCATAATCAATATAAGCATGTCATGTAAAAATGTCTTTGTGAACCATGTACTAAGTAATGCTAAGTCAACATACTAAGTAAAGTGTTCATGAAATCAAGGTGCTAAATATGCCAAGTCAACATAGGAAGCAAAAATGGATCCTTGAAATCATGTACTAGGCATACAAAGTCAATATGCCAAATAAAATGTCATTGAAATAATGTATTATATGTACTATGTAACAAAACATATATAATGTCATGAAAACGGAAAGTAAAGTTATGCACATATGCTTCACCCCAAAACATTTGAAAAACGTAAAATAGGGGAACTATGTACTCACCTTTGGGTGCGTTTTTATGTGTTAACACAATCCCTCAAATTGTTTATTCGTCCTAAATTAAGTAAGAACGATTTAATAATAAAAAACTTACAAAATACCTAAGTTTCTCCGATACTTAGAATTTTCACATAACTTTGAGATTTTCTCGAAAAGTTATTATTTTTTATTATGTTGGTGTGTATATATATATATATATATATATGCGTTCATATATATATTTTAAGAACTTTGCGACTTCAACGAGTTTATTAGTGACCCTCATTATGTTATATCCGATAACACACCCATTTATAAGAAATATATCTACGATTTGCGCGTCGTAATATATACACTTAAATGTGACATTAATTTAATATTGTAATACACATATTCTAAATCACATAACACATTGTATTATTTAAAGTTTACCCATGAACAATCCATTCTAGTGTATATTGAAAAACACGTATTTTAGTGATTCAGTAACATTTTCGGGCGTCGGAAGTCGCGTATGACTAACCAAACACCAAGTAAACTTAATATAAGTTAAAATACTTATATTTATATAAAAAATATCAGTTTACTTACTGATCTAAAACAGTTTTACAAAAATCCTCCGAAAAGCCGATTTTTAACCGTTTTACCGCATAGTTTTGCATCAAACGTTACCATAACCATCCCAAATCGTAACGATTTGATATTTTAACATAGTCCATGTTATTTACTGAATAAAATGATGGTTATACTCATGATAGTGCAGGTCTTACATATGATACACAAAACACATCATTTCACCCATTTTACAAGTTTCTAAGCCTCATGTACAACATGTAAAGTTAGTAAACCTTATGGCAAAGTTTCATGTCATTATAATATACCAAATAATGTTATTTTTAATGTTTATATTTTGTTCAAAAATTATTTTTGTCATAACATATCATTTTCATCATTTCATGGCCATAAATCAATATGCATGCTTAAGTACAAGTATCTAAAGCACACTTATCATATCATCCTCATTTCTCATGAATTTAAATGCATCTATTATCATATTTAATTTGTGTTCATATGTTTAAAAAAAATTTCATCATCTAATCATGTTCAAATAATGCAAGATATACTTCTCATTTGTGAATATTATGACAAAAAACCCATATGCATGTGTACATATACATACATACACGACACACACATGTGCACATATGCAACCAAGAATTCACTTTTATACAATCATCCTTAATCATAGAAATTTTTATAAAATCAATCTTTGATGATGCATGCATCAAGTTTTTCATATAACACATCATCAAAATCAACTAACATCAAAAATTCAATCTTTAATCCAAACACTTCAATATTTTTGGCCATGTCAAAATACACACTAGTTCCATTTTATATTTTGTATAAAAACCCATTTATTTTAGTTTCAAGTTTGTGAAATATTCCAAGAATCATGAGAAACTTCCAACATCAAGAACAACCAAGAATCAAGAGTATGATTTAAACATAAATTTTTATACCTTCAAGATTATTGGTGGGTTTTGACAAGATTTAGATGATATGGAGCTATATTCTTGCTTGAAACACGTTCAAATCACCTTAAGATCTTCCAAAGTGCATGGAACAAGATTGGAATGAACTTGAAATCTTGGAGAAGGCTTGAAAAAAACGAAAATGAAAGGAGGAAGTGGGTGTTGGTCGTGAGCTTTAGTGAGAGAAAGTGGAGTGAGAAAAGTTGTCTTGGTTAATGGAGGATTATCGAAGATATGGGGGATTTTGTGAGTTTCCAAGGATTTGCATGCTTTACACTTGGCAAAGCTAGGAGAGAGGTGGCCTTGCATGCAACCATATGTCATCTTTCTCTCTCTTATATACGAACAAACACATATATATATGCATATCATACATATGTATATAGTATAATTGGTAAAAACAGGTATTTAAATGGATACCGGTTATTTTATTTAGCGTTTTAATCCCCTTTTATGGCGTTTTAAATTATTTTTATTATTCTATAAAAATAAACTCGTCAAATTATTACTGAAATAAATATCAGTTGCCGAGAATGGCTGCGTTGTCCGTGTTTCGCAGTGTATGCACTGTGTTACGCAGTAACACGCGGTATGCGCTTAAATTTAAAAAATAAAGTTTTTAAGCGTTTTAATTTATTTTTCAACACGAAGATGATTAAAAATAAAATTTTAATCATAACAGAATATTTTTAGGATTTTAATATTATCCGGGCGGTCACCAACGTTCGTTTCGCAGTTTTGTCGCAAATAGTTCTTAAGTTCGAATAGACATGTTTTTGCCATACCGAACCTTTCAAAACTTATTTCTAAGTTATGTAAAGGGTATTTAGGGTATATTTAGCTTATGTCATTGTTCTGGAGTGTACGTTGTGTTAAACTGATTAATTTTACGTAATAGTTTGCGTAT
Source organism: Helianthus tuberosus (assembly GCA_030545235.1). Classification (NCBI taxonomy): domain Eukaryota; kingdom Viridiplantae; phylum Streptophyta; class Magnoliopsida; order Asterales; family Asteraceae; genus Helianthus; species Helianthus tuberosus. The sequence goes on from JARYGA010056185.1 coordinate 25,757, forward strand.
TACTTTTAGAAAAGCTCTTGAAAGTTTGAAATCGTACGAGGATTGAAATGGGTAAATGCCATGGATAATTTCACAAATTAATAAATAAAACACAAGGTTTCATTGCTTTTGAAATTGTTCAGGATTGGATAATGATAACTGATGGCATAGTTGTCACTCGTCAGGCGTTCAAGACCCTACAAAACAAAGAAACAAGTATTAACATACATTAACATATATATAACCAGCATATGGTGCAGGATGTAGGTTAAGGATATGAACCTGGTTAAGGAAGCTGGTCATAAAGCCACTGGATTCGAGGAACCCATGGTTTTCATAGGGAAAGGTCACGGATGATGCTGGAGAATCGGTTTCCTTTCTTTTGCGGGAGCTTGAGGCACGTGGCTTGGTAGCAGGAGAGGGCTTAGTAACAGCTACCGGTTTGGAACTGGATACTGGCTTAGAGGTGGAAGCAGGTTTGCTAGGTTCCTTCTTCACCTAGACAGGAATAGGGTAGTTGTCCAGTTTATCAAGGTCAAAGACTTCTGGAACTTTGGCTGGTGCTGTAAAACAGGGAAATATCTAAATCTCTACTCTTATCTCTTATTTTGTTAATTAAAAATATGCAAAGATTATGTGATCCTTACCAAACATATCTGATGAAGAATACTAGCTTGAACTAGGAAGATGCACTATAAAGGTTCTGTCGCAATCAGGCAACTGGTAGATCATGTTGATTCTTTCTTGGGATTCTTTAGTGGGGGGAGCCAACTCTTTGAAGATTGCTGCATAAAAACATCAGGATGTTAGTACAGGATACATCATCGGGATATGTTTGGGGATATCTTAAAGCCCTAAACCCTACCGGAGGTCAACCATTTCACCGGAAGGCTATTTCCTTCGGGAATGGAATCCCGTCTAACAAAGAAAAATTTTCGTTGCCACCCATCCTCATTCTTTGAAGCTTTGAGGATGAGGGGGTTGCTAGAGGTCGAGAAAAGCAAGAAGCGACTATTGCCATATGATCGGAGACGGTAAGCAATCGGAAGGTCTTCGATACAGAGATCAGGGACATGAAGGGTTTTGATCTGGTTAAGCATGATAAGTACTCTCCAGACCAAGGCCAAGGGATATCGAAGGCCAAGGGAAAATGGGTATGATGAAAAACAGATCCACTCTTCGGAAGATACGTCTGAACGGATGCTCCGGTCAAATGGACGGATAATCGTCGTGTCGGAGAAAGCACCGGAGGTTCTTAATGTGGCGATATCGGCGTTGTCGAAGGAGCACACCTCCTTCTCGGGGTGTTTGAGCAGGTTTTGATTAACAAATGACGAGGTGGACTCGCCGGAATGAGAACGCGTTCTGGTGGCCATTGGAAAATTTGAGCAAAGAAAATTTTAGAAGATAAGAAAGAGGGAAGTACCTGAGAATTCAGAGGAAGATGATCGCTTATCAACAAGAAAAAGAGAAGATATAGGGGAGAAGTAGATGGCCATCGAGTGAAAAGCGCGTTGGAAGTTGCACAATGTCACCTCAATCGTCACTTCAATTTAATTACCTCGGTTCCCGAGATAAGATTTTTAAAATATATCCATTGGAATTGGTATACCAACAGATATATTTTGGGGACAATTGTTATAGGTGGTTTTCTGCTCATATATCCTGGATAATATTCTGACTCCATTTCTTTTTACTGTGATCAGGATACCGGATCAGGATATTGGTAACATCCCGGTGCAGTATCCTGATGATAACTAATTAGTTCACGTGCAGATTAACGAAGCAAGCTTACAACGTTCGAGTGGACCTGTTCTCTCAATGACTCGAACTAATCAGTTGAAATGAAGACGTTGAAGCCGGAAGAAGTGGTCTACTACGTTCACATAGGGAATATTCGGCATATCCCTGATTTATAGGCTAGTTTGTTGGTTTCTTTTTACTATAAATATGATTGATTGGATCAGATAGAACACACACAATTTCTCGAACACTCTTGCTCTCTACTAGCTGCAATCACTCACAAAACAATTACACTTGTAGTCAAATCGCATTGTAACACCTAGTTGATCCGTATCATATCCTGCACTGTATCCTGATATTTGAAGTAATAAGAAAAACAAGGCAGCTGCGATTGTCAGCTCCTGAAGTTTTGTGCCGGCGATCTAGATTGATCAAGGGCTTTCCTCGTACATCTCGTGTCACCCTTTACCTTTTTCGCTCATTGTTTGATTGTAGATATAGCTCGATATCCTGAGGTATATCCTGAATATTGTTTCTATTAACAACTTAATCAGCATATTTATCACAAATACATCTAGCACACTACCTCACTTTACTAATTTGATCACTTAATTACTTAGGTAATTTTTGACCATAACAGTATTGTATGACTAGATACACGTATCAACAGGAAATGGGTTAAGGACTTTTACTATTTAATAATTTAACTCATCCCTTAAATTATATGCATATTCTGATACAGGAATACTATTTCATTATTTAATATATTTAGAATCAAAATTTAGAAACATCAAATTTTGTATTATCTACAATAATAAATAAATATGAAAAATTCAGAAATTAGTCTTAATCGTTTTATAACTAATGTAACCCCCTGGTTATTAATAAAGTTTTTCTAATGAATCGATAGAATTTATATTTTGATTAAATTGATTTCTTTTAAGTTACTTACCCCTTTTAATTTCAAAATATTATGTTCAATAAATTTAATAAAAATTTATTTCAATATACTATTACCATTATTAGTATAAAGGAATAAATAAAGTTATGAGAATAAGCCGAATAATTAATACCATTATTTATATAATCGGATTCTTATAAAAATGATTTGGTATTTTATATATAGGAAATTGAAATTGTTGTATACGTTTGCATACACAGGATAAAATTTCTTGATAGTATCTACAGTATAATAATCAAATATCTTCTCTAGAAAAACAAGCTTTTATATAACAGAAAAAACAAACCTACATGTTTACTCCAAATCTATTTTGATAATTTCTTAACCAATACCCACTTTTAACCCAAAAGAAACCTTAAGGATATCTGTACTAGCACCACCTCTTAGGGAACAATAACGGGTCAATAACGAAGAATCTCAGAATTTCATATAAAATCCTTACCTTTATTTTCTAAATACCTATCCAGCCATGAGCTCCGGAAATATAGTTGAATTAAGGCAATATAGAGAAAAGCTATTACAACAAAGAAAGAAACAACACATAATATAATATATATACTTTCCTTATATTTTGATAAAATATATAGTGAAAGAAAATGTTAAAATATAATATGTATATATATATATATATATATATATATATATATCAACGCATCATACTAATAGGTATGATTATAATTGTGCTAATGTAATATGAGCAACAAAATATGCCTGTATAATTGTTTAGTTCTGTGATAATTATATCTGAACATATTTGCAATTCAGATGTCAAAGGAAATCGCATGTAATCAGGAAATTAAGACTAGTAATGAAAATTCTTTAGATAGGAATACTATAGAAAATATAATAGCTCAAGAAATATCGAATGCCATACCTTCGATCATTGAAGCTATTAAAATTTCTATGCCTATAAACGAGAATCCTACTACACATTATAAACATACCCATCACTTCAAACCTAACCCTATTTCTAATGGAGGTCATGATATTCGTATCAAAACTCCATCCTCCAAACGAAAGAAAACCACAACCTTTAGTTATTCTTATAAGGAATTCCGCTCTGAAAAATCATATAAGGACAAAGGAATGGAACCAGCAATCGCGCAACCTACCTGCAGAAACTACTACAAGAAGCGTTCACGAAGACGCCACTTTAAGAAGACACACCATTGTAACTTCTGCAAGACAACTGGACATGCCGAGGAAGAATGTAGAAGGAAAACTAACATCTGTTTCAACTGCGGAGTACCAGGTCATATCCGTCCCTACTGCCCAGAACTATCTAAAGCACCCAGCAACAAGGCTAGGAACCCAGATGAAGCTAAGGAGAGCGCATAAATAACTACGACACAGGAAGTGATAGTAAATTCAAACATAAGCACCCGTATGTTTTGTTCGTACTAAAGTATTAGTTGACTTTTGATTCCAATCAAAGTTTTATAAATAAAAGGTCTTTATTTTTCTCTCATAAAGACCACACTCATTTGTCTCATCTCTTAACAAATTCACATGTTACACGTGCATTGCTTGTTATGGATGTGATTTCATTTCAAAAGATCTTTTATTCACAAGTTCGGATCTTATTTCGTTATACTCATTTTTGGCAATCCCTATGATTGCAAAAACGTTGACTTTTGATATCAAGTCAACATATTTCTTGGAAAACTTCTTTTCTTTTCAAAGTTACTTACCGGATTTCATTGTAACCATTTCTTGTCAATACATATATCCATTGTTGGAATATGTCTAAACCAAGCTCAATTGTTTGAACTTGTTCATAATATACAATTCGAAATCCCATATGATGAATTGAGATCATCATATTCGGGATAATCTCATTTGTCTAAATCATAGTAGACTTGTTTAAAGTATTCAACTTCAATAAATCATTTGTTAAAACACGAAACCTTGCGGTGGCGATTTCTTTGAAACTTGGACTTGATGTGTGCGAGGGTGTATATAAGTTTAAGAATATTTTAAGCCCTTTTTACCTATTAGTCAAATTTTAAATTTATAAAACACGATATTTTACTAACACCAAACACACATATGGGCAAGTGCACCCATCGTGAGCGTAGTATAGTGTTGGCAAGATACCGAGGTCGTCTAAGGACACAAGAGCTTTTAGTACCTGTTTATCCTCAACGTCTAATCAAATCAAAAGTTAAAAAAAATGTTTTTAAACTAGAAAAATAAAACTAACTAAAATGCTGAAAAATAAAATAAAATAAAAACAGATAGACAAGATGAATCACTTGGCTCCGACTCGTGTTTAGTGTAACCTTTGATTATTTCCGCACTTTTGCACTTTTTAAGAGATTATCTTAGTTATTGTAGTAGGCCCCTCTTTTGAAGGTGACGTTACCCTCAACCCAGTAGTTTGAGTCAGCAAGGGTACAATCCTAAAGGGTCGGATTATTGAAAGATAATTAATTAAGTTATTAATGCATATTATAGTAGGCCCCTCTTTTGGAGGTGACGTTACCCTCGGCTAAGTAGTCTGAGTCAGCAGGGATACAGTCCTAAATAGCCGGGTTAAAGTATTAATAGTAGCTTACATATGAGGGGATCAAAGAGTTTGGACCCCCGCCATCCAATACCGGTGGGTATTGAAGGAGGTCCTACTAAATTTGACCCAGGTCCTTGCAGGATCTATACACTGAACAAGGCAAGACTCTTACCAAACCGTTCCCTTAACCCCCGACCAGGTAGCCAACATATCTCCATATAGACCGTGGAGATATGAATGGTGAAAATCTTTTATTTTATATAAACAGTAAAATAATGCCAAGAGACCACGGACAAACAATAAGGAAGAATCACCTTCAACATAAGAAACTAGTTATTAAAGTCATTAATACATAACCAAGTAAAAAGTGCGAAAAAATTAAAAGTAAAAAGTATTACACTAGACACTTGTCTTCACCAAGTGATGTAAGAGACTTAGGCAACATGGCCTTTGATTATCAAGAACTCTTACGATCAATCTTGTATCCCGAGACGACTCACACACTCTATGATGGACAATGGATGATGGTGGTGGATGATGGTGTTGTGATGGTGGTGGGTGGTGGGTGAAGTGTGAGAGAGGTGGTGTGCCAAGGGATGGTTTGCAAATGAGCCAAGCACCCCTATTTATTGCCTGAACAGCAGCTCGGGCACGGCCCCGTGTCCACCTTCTTCTCTGTCTTCATTAATTGCAGTTTGTCTGCATTAGTTGACCACGCCCCCGTGTCTGCTGGGCACGGCCCCGTGTGCAGAAGCGTATCTGTACTATCAAGATTTCCGCAGATTCTGCGAATCTTAGAGTTGACCACGGCCTCGTGTCCGCTGAGCACGACCCCGTGGTGGTTGATAGAAGCTTCTATAGCTTTGTCTTTTCTGCTGAAACTTGGGCACGTCCCCGTGCTCATTGAGCACGAGGCGTGTTCAGCCTTCTGTTCTCTTGTTTTGCTTGGGAAGATGTTGTCGTGGAGGCTGGGCATGCCACGTTTGTTCCTTTTCTTGTATTTATGTTATATTTAGCTGCATTTTTGCTTCTTTTGTTCATTTGAGCTCATTTAATCCTGAAAATACAAAAGGAAGACAAAAACACACTTTTTCCAACATTAGTACTAAAAAGGGGTTACTTTTATGCCACAATTGATGTAATTTATATGTTGCATTTTGTGCACATCAAATACCCCCACACTTGAATCTTTGCTTGTCCTCAAGCAAAACTCTTTACAATGTGGCTTTACACTCCCAAATGGAATGGGTAGAAGAGAAGGTTTTTGGGCTTGTCATAGAGTGTCGGGATTTCCAAGATTCTTTATTAAGTTTTATTTTTATTTATTTACAATCCTATTCATCATGATTTATTTAAAACATTACATAAGATCAATTACTTATTAGGGAATAACATGCCTTTTTAAAATTCCACTTATATACAAGTTCACATACCTCACGGGGGATCACTCAACACTCGGCCAAAGATGTTTTTTTTTTAGTGGATCACTCGAGAGCGGCATGGAACTTACTCCTACCATAAGCTTGCCAAGCAATCAATCCTCCTCCTTTTTAACTATACACCTTTGTAAATATCAAGAGGACTTTTGGGGTGAAGGGTTAGGCTTGGGTTAAAGGTAGGTGGTTGGGTTAGTGGTTAGTAAAATGGCGAAAAGGCGTAAAAAGCGTCGGTTTTTGTAAGACTTTTTATTTTTGAAGTTTTTATTTTGATGAAGCCATTATTCAAACAAAGCTATTTTTGGTAAACTTGTTTGCTTATTTCTCTTTTGCTTTATCATCATAATCATTTTTTTTTTGAAAGTCATAAGAAAAACCGTGCTTGTTACAAAAACAAAGGGTTTAAAAATAAAAAGGTTTAGGTGGGTGAAACGATGATGATTTGAACGATTTAAACGAGTAAACGATTTGGAAACGATGTTAAACGATTTGGCTAAACGATTGGTTTTTGGCTAGTGTTTAGATAACGGGACGGGTGTAATGTGGTGAAAACATGGTAGATACACCGCTGGTACTTCTTATATATTAGTGTTTTCAACATATTACATGCCGTGGCGTTATTTAGTTCACTTGGGTAAACGATCTTCGAGACGATGTCACACAACGATGTTTTATTAACGAGTTTTTACAAGATGTTTTACGAATTGGTTTACTAAAACAAAAGCTTTTGGGTTGAGAATCATGGCTACGAGATTTTATAAATCATAACCATCTTGATTTGAGTTGGTTAATCATGTTGCAATATTATACACTTTTTAAAAACAAGGTTTTCGAGGTATTGCAATATATGGAAACAAGCCATGATTCCGATACTCTTATAAAACCTATGTACTCGCCAGCATTCTTTGCTGACTTTGTTTTTACATATGTTTCAGGTATTGTTGCTTGATTGACGTTATAGGATGCATGCGTCACATAGGATCTGGACGAGGCCTTAGTGACATAATATCTATGATAGACGATATAAAACTTGTTTGTTATGTGTTAAAACAATGTTAATGTTTAATATTATCAATAAAACGAAACACTTTTTGTATCCATGGTTATGAAACGATAATTCTGTTACAACACCCCCTGACGTTTCCGCCACGCTTTGTTGTTTTACGTGGTCGGGGTGTGACACCTTGGTATCCTTTACCATCCGAGGGTGTTTTATTCCTGAAAATTAAAACTAAACTAGATAACATAAAAATTAATCTAAACTAAACTAAGGATAGTTCCGCGGAATGCCTCCGTGGTACGCCACGTTTATAAGGGTCCTTGGCTAGACCCAAAGCCTGGTCATATGTTTTGCATCCCATGCTACACCGTCGGAGAGCGTCATCCAAACTCGAGTCAATAACCTTCATGTAGTTGACCGGGTCTTCGTCTTCTACTCTTTTTCCAACTCCAAACTTCACTTCCTCGTCCCCAACCCTCAATGTTAGTGTTCCATCATTCATATCTACCACTGTTTGGGCCGTAGCTAGGAATGGCCTCCCTAGGATGAGTGGTACCTCCGTATCTTCCTCCATATCTAGTATGACAAAGTCGGCCGGAAAGACAAATTCACCGACTTTGACCAATAGATTTTCAGCGACACCTTGTGGATATTTGACGTATCTATCGGCTAGTTGTATGCTTATTTTTGTAGGGCTTGTTTTCCCTAAGCCGAGTCGGTTGAACATTGATGAGGGCATGAGGTTGATGCTTGCCCCGAGATCGGCCAGTGCATTACGAATGGGGGATTTCCCAATCGAGCAAGGAATTGTGAAGCTTCCGGGGTCAAGCTTCTTTTGCGGGAGTTTGTTGAGTAGCAAGGCGGAACATTCTTCGCCTATGTTAACTAATTGCAATGATTCAACTTTCCTTTTATGAGTGAGGAAGTCCCTCATGAATTTGGAATATTTAGGCATTTGAGTTAGGACTTCGATAAATGGAATATTAACATGCAATTGTTTAGTAAATTTTCAAACTTTGCGAATTGCTCATCAGTTTTTTGACGAATTAACCGACCGGGGTATGGAACCGGAGGAGTCTTAGCGGGCTCTTGAACTGGTGGAGAAGCCTTCTCTTGTCAGGGCGTGGGTGGAGTTGTGGCTTGGCTAGATTGGCTTCTTTCAGTTGGTGGTAGTGGAGCCTCTTCGGGACCCACGATACGGTTTCTCAATGTTATGAGATGTACTTGTACCTTTCGGTTGGTTTCGGTATTACTTGGTAACGCGCCTTGTGGTCTCTCGGAGAAATTTTGAGCTATTTGATTTAATTGTTTTTCTATGTTTTGAATGCTAGCTTGTTGATTTCTAAAATTCGATTCCAATTGTTGAAATCGATCCGAGTTTTTCTTTTCGGTGTCGGAGATGAGGCGAGATACAGTATCTTCAAGCCTTTCTCGTCCACCTTGTTATTGAGAGAAATTTTGTTGAAAGTTTGTTCGTTGATTTAGATTTTGTTGGTTACTACTATTGCTGGGTTCTCTCCAACCAAGGTTAGGGTGGTTACGCCATCCTTGGTTGTAGGTACCCGTTGGAGGACTCGGCGGCCTAGGCCTATTATCAATGTAGTTTACCGTTTCTGTTTGATCATCTAATTCTTTCATACAACTCCAATTTTCATGTGGCCCACCACACCCCTCGCAAGCCATAACCGAGACCGCTTTTGCCATTTCTAACTTTTTGATTTTTGAAGAAAGGGCCTCGATTTGAGCTTGCAAGGAAGTGCTTTCATCAACCTTATGGGCGCCCGGGGCAATAGATTTATTGCCTCGGGGGGTGTTCCACTGAAAATTGGTTTGAGCGATTTCCTCAATTTGATTATATATTTCATTTGGGCGACGATTACCTAAAAGTCCCCCGGAGCAAGAATCAAGTGTTTGTCTTGTGTGTGGCAACAACCCATTGTAGAAAGTGGATACTTGTTGCCATACCGCAAGACCGTGATGAGGCACTTTCTTAGTAGCTCCTTGATCCTTTCCCAAGTTTCATATAAGGATTCCCCATCCTCTTGTGAATATGTATTAATTTTAGTCATTAATTTAGCCGTTTTAGCAGGAGGGAAATACTTATATAGAAACTTTTGGGCTAGTTCATCCCAGGTGTTTACCGAGCCAACTGGGAGGGTATTAAGCCAAGCCTTAGCTCGGTCTTTTAGTGAAAATGGAAACATTCGAAGGCGGATGGTGTCGTTTGATGCTCCATTGATCCGAAAGGTATCACATATTTCTAAGAAATTAGTAATATGTAGATGGGGATCCTCGTCCGCAAGCCCATGAAAGGTTGCGGAGTTTTAAAGCATTTGTATCAAATGCGGTCGAAGTTCGAAGTTGCTGGCTTCGATATTCGGTGCATTGATAGCGGCGCCGAGATTACCTACGGTGGGTCGTAAGTAATCCATGAGGGTACGTTGGTCCGCCATTGGAAGTGGGTCCCCAGAAACTTTCTCTTGGTTTTTAGCTTTAAGTTTTTTCTGAGAAAGCGTTCGGGTTCTTCAAGAGGTTCTTTTATGTCTCTACTAGAACTGGAGCTCATACACTACGTAGAAAGTTCAGATGTGGCGCCTGGGTTCCAAGTCCTGCAATAAAAACAGAAAAGAACGTTGGTCAGAACCTTCACCACGGCCCCGTGCTCAGATGAACACGGCCCGTGCTCAGAGATACAGTGATTGTTTTCCGGATCCCTGTTACTGGGGAGTTCGACACGGCCCCGTGTTGCACCGAAACGGCCCCGTGCTCAACTCTCTATAACTTCGTAAAATAAAAACTGCCAGTAACAATGCTGGGCACGGCCTGTGTCCGACCAGGCTCGGCCCGTGCTGAGCTCTGCAGAACTGAAAAACTAAGAAAAATCTATAAAAAAAAAACAGAAAAATTTAGAAAAACGATTAGGCCGTTGATTCCTAACATTCTTAAAATCCTTGTGTCCCCGGCAGCGGCGCCAAAAACTTGATGTGTGCGAGGGTGTATATAAGTTTAAGTATATTTTAAGCCCTTTTTACCCATTAGTCAAGTTTTAAATTTATAAAACACGATATTTTACTAACACCAAACACACATATGGGCAAGTGCACCCATCGTGAGCGTAGTATAGTGTTGGCAAGATACCGAGGTCGTCCAAGGACACAAGAGCTTTTATTACCGGTTTATCCTCAACGTCTAATCAAATCAAAAGTTAAAAAAATGTTTTTAAACTAGAAAAATAAAACTAACAAAAATTCTGAAAAATAAAATAAAATAAAAACAGATAGACAAGATGAATCACTTGGCTCCGACTCGTGTTTAGTGTAACCTTTGATTATTTCCGCACATTTGCACTTTTTAAGAGATTATCTTAGTTATTGTAGTAGGCCCCTCTTTTAAAGGTGACGTTACCCTCAACCCAGTAGTTTGAGTCAGCAAGGATACAATCCTAAAGGGTCGGATTATTGAAAGATAATTAATTAAGTTATTAATGCATATTATGGTAGGCCCCTCTTTTGGAGGTGACGTTACCCTCGGCTAAGTAGTCTGAGTCAGCAGGGATACAGTCCTAAATAGCCGGGTTAAAGTATTAATAGTAGCTTACATATGAGGGGATCAAAGAGTTTGGACCCCCGCCATCCAATACCGGTGGGTATTGAAGGAGGTCCTACTAAATTTGACCCAGGTCCTTGCAGGATCTATACACTGAACAAGGCAAGACTCTTACCAAACCGTTCCCTTAACCCCCGACCAGGTAGCCAACATATCTCCATATTGACCGTGGAGATATGAACGGTGAAAATCTTTTATTTTATATAGACAGTAAAATAATGCCAAGACACCACGGACAAACAATAAGGAAGAATCACCTTCAACATAAGAAACTAGTTATTAAAGTCATTAATACATAACCAAGTAAAAAGTGCGAAAAGATTAAAAATAAAAAGTATTACACTAGACACTTGTCTTCACCAAGTGATGTAAGAGACTTAAGCAAACATGGCCTTTGATTGTCAAGAACTCTTACGATCAATCTTGGATCCCGAGACGACTCACACACTCTATGATGGACAATGGATGATGGTGGTGGATGGTGGTGTTGTGATGGTGGTGGGTGGTCGGTGAAGTGTGAGAGAGGTGGTGTGTCAAGGGATGGTTTGCAAATGAGCCAAGCACCCCTATTTATAGCCTGAACAGCAGCTCGGGCATGGCCCCGTGTCCATTGGGCAAGGCCCCGTGTCCACCTTCTTCTCTGTCTTCATTAATTGCAGTTTGTCTGCATTAGTTGACCACACCCCCGTGTCCGCTGGGCACGGCCCCGTGTGCAGAAGCGTATCTGTACTATCAAGATTTCCCCAGATTCTTCGAATCTTAGAGTTGACCACAGCCCCGTGTCCGCTGAGCACGACCCCGTGGTGGTTGATAGAAGCTTCTATAGCTTTGTCTTTTCTACTGACCCTTGGGCACGGCCCCGTGCTCATTTAGCATGGGGCGTGTTCAGCCTTCTGTTCTCTTGTTTAGCTTGGGAAGATGCTGTCATGGAGGCTGGGCATGCCACGTTTGTTCCTTTTCTTGTATTTATGTTAGATTTAGCTGCATTTTTGCTTCTTTTGTTCATTTGAGCTCATTTTATCCTGAAAATACAAAAGGAAGACAAAAACACACTTTTTCCCACATTAGTACTAAAAAGGGGTTAGTTTTATGCCACAATTGATGTAATTTATATGTTGCATTTTGTGCACATCAGGACTCATTTCATTTTCACACCCGAGGTACGAATTTATTGATTCATTACCGTAAACCAGTCTTAATACAATTATGTGTTAAGATAAAGGTACCTAAATTCCTATTCCTATGTACCTCCAACATTTCTTTTATCTTTTGATTATTCCTACGATATTCATTTATCCTTTCACTTGAACATCCTATCTTTTGGATATCCAGATTCACTTCATTGAAACTTTCAGTTAATTTCGAAATCGGTGAATTCGTTCGATCACCATAATCATTGAATTCTTTCAATCATTACAACAACTTGCGGTGTCTGTATAAATTCGTAGCCTGAGCTAATCAATATCCCTAATTATATCAATTCATACGTCTTTCGTTTGACTCCTCATTCAAGTAGTCTTGATACAATTATATATCAGGACAATGATACACTAAATTCTATTGTATTTTCGGTGTATCCCTGACATTCATGTCACTGATTTCTGGGTTGGTAGTTGGCAAATCATTTTTCATACTTATATTTTCATTTGGAATCGTTGATTCTTAGTCTTCCTCAATGGACAATCAAAGTAAGTTCTCTTTTGACATAGAATCCTACTACTTCTAAAAAGTCATTTCAACTCGAATTTTATGCCTATCAAATCTCTCTTTTGATTTGTAAAACTCAGTCACCTTGACTGCATCATTTCATCCCATTCAGTTAACATCGATTCCTAAGACTAAATTTTTGGACCATTGAATTCCAATTATCCTATGGTATCTTTATATTCCTCTTTTAATTCTGCTTCAGACACCTTGATATCTATTTTTACTAACTAGAAGACGTGACATAATTCCAAGGAGATATCGTAGCCTAAATCTCGAGGACGAGATTTAAAACAAGGTGGGGAGGATATAACAACCCTCGAGAAACACCCCTAAACGCTCCCAGATACACCCCGTACCCGATAAACGGACCCGGATAACATTAATATTAATAAAAATCAAGAAAAACAAATAAACTAGGTCGCTCGCGGGCCGCGACTCAGCTAGCAGAATTCGTCACGGGGCGCGAGGCCCTTGCCTTACCGGACACACAATGTTAACACGTGTCGAGACTACACCCGGTGACTCATCAACCCTAAAACCGCCATACGTCCCTCGCGGCCCGCGAGAGAAAAAGAGGAGGGCGTCGAGGGGCGCGACCCGCCCATGTTTCAGCTATAAAAGGGGTCGAGATCGGCCATTTCAACTTGTTTAGAATCCAAATTTCTCTCTCAAACTTCTATAGACTAAAGTTATAGCCTAATACCCCCCTTAATAAGCGAAACTCTGCCTCGTTGTAAGTACTATAACCCTGCTATTACCCTACACGATCGATTTAGGATTTCCATAATGCATGTCGGCTCTGCCCGACTCAGTCGTTGGAATTCTGTCTCGTGTTACACCCGATTGATCTAGGACTCCGTAATGCGTGTCAAGGCTCTTCCTGACTTAGTCATTGGAGTTCTGTCTCGAGTTGTATGGTTAATGTGATTTGGGTTATCTTACTAACACATGTGCATTGTTTAATTTTAATAAATAATAACCAGGAAAAACAACAAGAAGCTATAGTATTATCGGGAAGCTATAATATTACCAGGAATTCTGTAGGAATACCTAAATCTATAAATGTGAGAACATCTGCTTTTCGTAAACTATTTTTATAAAACCTCAATTGTTTTAAATTATGATAACAGTGATTGAGTATTTGTATTCTACAATTACTGTCGGTATGTTGAGGTTTTGTATACATTACTTGTTACTACACTATGAGTAGTAGCATGACCACAGGTCAGGATTGGCAGTACCGTGGGTGGTAGTTGAGTAGATTTAAACAAATGTAATTACGGATGTCCTCAATACTGTACAATGATAAAACTGTTTTGATTAAACTAAGATGCACCCACCAGTATTTCTTGCTAATAAAATGTTTTTAAAATGCGTTTCAGGTAACATAATGTGAAAGCCAATAAAAGCCAAGTGGAGAGCACTGAAGGCTTAGAAAAGTGGCTATAAAAGTTACCTAAATAAAAAGAAGAATTGTTTTCAATAATTAGGGTTTACCCCTATACATATATTACAAATGAAAATTGGGTTTTGTCCTACTTGTTTATTATCAATGTATTATCAGCAAAACTTGGGTTTTATCCCATTTATCTATTTTAAACATTTTGGTGTTTAACTCTGATAAAAATATTTCCTAACTACGGTCCTGATGAAAATTTCCGCTGCCAAATTAATAAACACCGATACCATCTGACTAGTTCGCGGCTCCCGCTCCCAGGGTGGGGTCGGGGGGCTGTGACAATTGGTTTTAATTATCTAACTTAAACTAATTAGATTGCAAATCAAAGATTGGTTGTGAAAACAGATTAGGAAAAAGCGACCATCCTAGGTTTCCGGTTTTAATCAACACTAGTGTTTAAATCCAACTAGAAAGAACCACATAGACATGGCTCATGTGTAGTTACTTATTTTTGATAAATGGGAACTAAGTACTCGGATTACAAGAATGCGAGATTGCTACCCGATGACCAATGAATCAATATCCAACCCTAATCCCTCCCATGATATCTCGATTGCCAACGACACCAAGAACGTATGGTTTAGACTATGATCAAAACATAAATTAACAATTTACAAACAAGCATCAACACACCAAAATAAACAAACAAACATTGCAAGTATATTATTCTAGAAATTCGGATAAAAACACAAATGTCTTAAACAAACCTACAACCTAGGATGATCACCAACGAGTTTAGCCGCTCATGGCTTGGTACATCATCATCACACAAAGTTTAATGTTCATATGAATCAAAACACAAAATGAAATGTTTAGAACCCAAGAACAAAGCCAAATTTCGCCTGAGAACTACCCCAAAACCGTCCACAATGATTAGCTAATGAAAATACACCACTAATTCCCATAAAGATGGGAGTTACACATTTCTCGCCAGCATCCACCGTAAGCTACAGTAGTGACCATAGTCTACGGTGGACTTAAAAGTCCCACGGTGGTGTTCATCTGTCCTACGGAGGAGAAATAATGGATCAGGGCCACCGTAGCCTACGGTGGTCACCGTAAGCTACGGTGGAGCCCTGATTCAGCTCTTTTGCTTCATCCCAAGAACTCTCATCCATCATCTCGCATTCGCCAGGTACATGCTCCCTTCTAAGCATTTTAACATCACTCTTTTATGCCCATTTGTACCTGCAAAGTCAAACGCACCGTAGTCATCCTATTCCAACTATTAAACCAACTAAGTGTGAGATATTTAGTCCGTTTATAGCACTTAAGGTTGTCATACGGACCACGCGTCACATCCCCACACATAACCGTTGCTTGCCCCCAAGCAACTTGTTCAAGAAAACCACCATGAGAAACCATGAAATTTACTTTACTCACAAAACGATCTAACAAACCAAACAAGTAACCGTCATCTTTTACAAACTTCCAATAGCAACCCACACGATAAACCCCCCACAATAACACTCCTCTTGGTGAACACTGATAACTAGCAAAAGTGTGCTAGAAAACACTCATGGCAAATGTGTGGTCGCGCAATAATAAGCTTGTGCATAAATCGAACCTTCGCCAAGATAAACGCTTAAACATGAATGTAAATCAAAAGGACTTAAAAGGTTGTAACGAGGCTAGCTGTATGGGTATGGAACGAGGAAATATGTGTAAAGTAGCTCAATGATTTAACCCGGTCCTATTATTACATCTAAACAAACACGACTAACTAACTACGAACACTTGCATTTTTTTTTCTTTTTCTTTTTTTTTCCTTTCAAACTACCACAACATTTATTCTCACTCTTTTTTTCTTTTTTTCGTTGCTCTTTTTTTTCTCTTTTTTTTTCAAACATACAAACATAACATAGCAAGCACACTAATACACAATGCTAACACTAATAGACCGGGTCAAATACGGGTTAAGTTTTTAGGGGACTAGGCATAGGTTAACAAATGATTGGCTTAAAGCTCAAAATGGCTACTAAACGTCCAAACCCCCCGCCCCTCTCGCTACCAAGCTCATATATATAATGTATGAGTTCCAACCCCCCAAAACCCACACTCGCACACACCAAGACGAGGCTACCTAAATTCTTTTATCACCTTCACAAACATGCTAAGCTATGGCTTTGAAACGTATCTAATGCACAAGTTCTAATGCACTCACACACATCACCACTCTCTATCAAGGAACAAATTTATAACCATGTAATTATGTGGCCCAAACGCTCACCAATGAAAGGACAATAGGGTTGCCGGTATATCGTGCGGGTACATTGTTAAGTGTTCAATTCAAATGGTACTCACTTGATTGTTAAAATTTTTCAAAATTTTCCCCCCATCCCCACACTTGGGATACATTGTCCCCAATGTATGGTTTTGAAGGGAAAGATCACTAAAACATCACAACGTCACCTTTTGTTTCTTAACTCAAACCCTAAATTTCTTTTTGTTTTTTTTTATTTTAATTACTAACACAGCCAACTTCCACAACCCAATAACATCAACAATAAAACATCAATACACCACCCTACCACCCAACCATAAACATAAACACAAATATATACACAAAACATACAAGATGAGACTGAGCACAACCTGGTCAATAATAGCACGGTTGAGGAGGTCCAAAGATGGATGTTATCATCTCCGAGAAATCCCCAAATCCAAAAGCTCAGCCACTACTACTACCTTCACCGCCTTGATCACCGGATTGTTGGCTTGGTACATGTCTTCCCGCGCCTGTATGTGGATCCGCCCATTGAGAATGGTGCAATGGTGGGGTAGGATACGACACACTACCATCATAAGGCCGTAATGTGGTGTAATCCACAATAGGGGGATCCGGTACAACCGGGCATCCCACATGCAAGTCGTCATGCATTCTCCAGTTCCGATCGTCAATGTAGCGGTTGTTTATCTCTTGCTCACGAGAATACATCTGAGCCCTATTCCACTGCTCCTGATGATCATATTTCTGTTTTATTGCCCTTTCCATACTCGCCCCCATATATGTTTGATGATCGAAAAGCATTTGGCTAGAATCGGGCCAATCAGAAAATGTAGGTGGTCGCCTACGCTACACAACTTGTTCCATGGTCCCAAAATGGGCCCAATTCTTATCGTAGGGCTATTGTGCATAATCAAATGCACTTCCTACATAACCCAATTGAGTTCCCCCTCTTCCTTCACTACCACTAGGCCCGGCTCCACCTATGTCCATATCCACAACTAACATATCCTCATGATAATCCTCGTCCCCACTTGGGACCTCCTCCTGACTCTCTGGCTCATTGGCCTCACCCGGTTGCAATGGTCGGGCATCCACCTTTAATGCCCTCCACCTCTGACCATCACTCTTTAGCTTATAATACCTTTCTGATTCTTTGTATTCCCATCCAGGCCTCAAATGTTTCTTAGAGTTGTAACTTATACCTTGTACTTTGTTTCTTAGAAGAAACGAGTACTTAGGATTTTTGTAGTGATCGCGAGCGATCATGGGTGAAACTACGAGAGTAGTTTAATTTGCAAGGAATATGGTTCCTTGGTGTCGGTATTGTAGGGGTATGTCACACATACACGTAACCACATTGGTCTTGTAAATAAAATTGAAATAACAAATTTATTTATAGAACAACCAAAGTGTTTTCAAGGTTCTTAGAACATAAACAAAAAACATAAAAGTTTATGTGTTTATTCAGACATCAGCACAAGCCTTGATATTTCCAGTGTTAATCTTGTGCCTATTTGTTAAGTCATCATCCGCCAGCCAAGTCAATTGAAGTGGTTAGGATAACCACAATTGAAGCAGGTTCCTTGAGGGTAGTTAGGACAAACATGTATCGCATGAAGAGTTGTGATAGGTTAAGTAGGAACTGCCATAGCTTGGTTTGGCGTAGTGGCTGAACGAAAGACATTTGCTGTATGACCAATAAGTCAACAGTTTGAACATTTTCGGAATTGGACACTAGCATAGTGATGAAGGTTCGTGATACTGCCGAGATTGGTTCTTGATGACTGCCAAGATTGGTTCTTGATGACTGCTGAGATTGGTTCTTGATGACTGCCAAGATCCCTTTACAAAGAAGGGATGTTATGTGCTGAAACCAGGGATCGTGATACCTGAAGATTGGTTCTTGATGACTGCCGAGAGAAGAAGAAATACATACGTCATCGATATGAACAAGAAACCATGTGAAGAAATTACTTGCCTTTTCTCGAAGATTTCAGAACATGATGGTCTGTTGTGGCATCGTCGCCTTGGGCATGTGAACATGAAGAATCTAAATCGACTTGCCAAAGGTCAACTGGTCCGTGATCTACCAATCAAAGACTTCATGCTGGTAGAGAAATATGTTGCTTGTGCAAAAGGAAAAGCACATCGAAAGCCTCATAAATCCAATTCTACACCCTCGACTAAAGTTGTGCTCGAGTTACTTCACAAGGATCTCTTCGGTCCTGCAAATGTGCTAAGTATCGGCAAAAAGTCATACTGTCTTGTGATAGTTGATGACTACTCACGTTACACCTGGGTTTACTTTCTGAGTCACAAGAATGAGACTGCGAGTTAAGTTAAACAGTTCACCACTCTAGTAGAAAATCAAGCAAGTACAAGAGTAAAGGTTATTCGATCAGACAAAGGGACAGAGTTCAAGAATATCACCTTGGATACATTTTGCGCTGAAAAAGGAACTGAACGACAGTATAGTGCACCAAAAACTCCACAACATAATGGAGTGGCTGAGAGACAAAATCGTACTCTTATAGAGGCTGCACGAACCATGCTGGCCGACTCGAAGCTTCCTAGCTTCTTTTGGGCTGAAGCAGTTAGCACGGCTTATTACGTCCAAAATCATGCTTTTGTAAACAAACGTCATATGAAAACACCTTATGAGATTCTGGAAGGACGTAAACCCTCGGTCTCACACTTCTGTATCTTTGGTTGTCCATGTGTACTATTACTTATGGATACTAATGGGAAGTTTGAGGTCAAGGGGGGCGAGTGTTTCTTTATTGGATACACTAAAGGATCTTCCTATAGAGTATACAATAAAGTAACCAAGAAGGTCGTCGAGTCGTGCAACATTTAATGGCTCGAAGAAAATTCTACGGACGCTAGAGTTGGTCCACACTTGTTATATGATTGTGCTGATTTGTTTAAATCTTTTAACATTCTGTCTAGCGTTCCTATAGATGCAGGTGTGTCTACTCTGAAACAACCACTTTTGTTTGGTGATACTAAAGAAGAGGAACAGGATGAAGGGAGCTCGCGAAATCATACCATAGATCCACCAGGAATGGTCTTTACAGCGCATCCTACGTCGCAACAAATGTCCCATCAATCCC
>JARYGA010056186.1:0-34513 GCA_030545235.1 Helianthus tuberosus
TCCGATCTGGAAATTCCAACCGTGGGAAAAATATAGGTTCCACATCTGCACCTTATTGCAACTATTGCAAAAAGAAGCATTCTGGAAGATGCTCCATATATTGCAATTTCTGCAAAATATCAGGACACAAGGAAGAAGACTGCAGGAGGAAAGCCAACAACAAGATATGCTACAACTGTGGGGAACAAGGCCACATCAAGCTGAACTGTCCGAAATTGGCTCCAGCTGCGAACAACAGGAACAATAAAAATGCTAAAGCATTCATTCTGACTGCAGATGAAGCCAAGATGATTCCAGACGTGATAGCTGGTACGTTTTTAGTTAATGATGTCTTTGCTAAAGTATTATTTGACTCTGGTGCAAAACAAAGTTTTATTAATACTTCATTTTGTAAACTTCTAAATCACTCATTAACTAAACTACCACAAGAATGTCTAGTCGAGACAGCAAATGGAGAAACTGTTAGGATTTCTGAAATCTTGCGGGGAGCAAGAATAGAATTTTTAAACCAAAAGTTTATGGCAAATCTTTACCCAATGAATCTGGCAGGATTTGATGTCGTTTTAGGAATGGATTGGTTAATAGCCAATAAAGCTAATATTTTATGTGATCAAAAGTCAATTCAAGTAAATTCACCAAAGGGTGAAAAGATCACAATTAAAGGTGATAAACCATCTAGATCCACGAAATTCATCTCTGTGATGAAAACTGCAAGTTATATAAGAAAATGATCTATAGTGTATTTGATTTCTATAATCACTAACACTAAAGGAAAGGAATTAAAAGACATTCCAGTAGTGTCTCAGTTTTCAGATGTATTTCCGGAAGAATTACCAGGACTACCGCCAGACAGGGAAGTTGAATTCAGAATCCATCTATTACCAGGAACAGCACCGATTGCCAAAGAACCTTACCGTTTGGCACCCTCCGAAATGCAAGAACTGAAGAAACAATTAGACGAATTGTTGGAAAAAGGATTTATACAGCCAAGTTCGTCGCCATTGGGAGCACCGATTTTATTCGTTAAAAAGAAGGACGGATCGATGCGTATGTACATTGACTACCGTGAATTGAACAAAGTCACGATTAAGAACCGGTACCCATTACCAAGAATCGATGATCTGTTTGATCTTTTTCTCTAAAATCGATTTAAGGTCAGGATATCATCAATTAAAGGTACAGGAAGAGGACATTCCTAAAACCGCATTTCGAACAAGGTATGGTTATTATGAATTTACTGTCATGCCATTTGGTTTAACCAATGCCCCAGCTGCATTTATGGACATGATGAACCGAATATGTAAGCCATATTTGGATAAATTCATAATTGTCTTTATAGATAAGATTCTAATTTATTCTAAAAGTAAAGAAGATCATGCAAAGCATTTGCACGCACTTTTAAGTCTATTAAGAAGAGAAAAGCTTTATGCTAAATTTTCAAAGTGCAAATTTTGGTTAGAACAAGTACAGTTTCTTGGACACTTAGTCAATCATGAAGGAATTCATGTGGATCCAACAAAGATTGAGGCGATTACCAAATGGAAAACCCCTGAGTCACCAACCGAGGTTAGAAGTTTCTTAGGATTAGTCGGTTATTATAGAAGATTTATTCGAGATTTTTCTAGAATAGCCATTCCTTTAACTAAATTAACCTGTAAATCCATTAAGTTTGAATGGGGACCAAAGCAAGAAGAAGCATTTAGAATTCTTAAGCAAAAACTAACCCATACTAGCGTTACCAGAAGGAACTGAAGACTTTATAGTCTATTGTGACGCTTCCAAACTAGGTTATGGATGTGTGTTGATGCAACGCCAAAAGGTTATAGCTTGATGTGCGTGAAAGTGTCGTATATTTTAGGTATATATTTTAAGCCCTTTTTAACACTTACTTTTAGCCAAGTTTTAAATTTATAAAACACGATATTTCACTAACACTAAACACACATATGGGCAAGTGCACCCATCGTTGAGTGTAGTATAGCGTTGGTAAGATACCGAGGTCGTCCAAGGACACAAGAGCTTTTAGTACCGGTTTATCCTCAACGTCTAACCAAAATAAAAGTTTAGAAAAATGTTTTAAACTAAGAAAAATAAAAACTAACTAAAATGCTGAAAATAAAAATAAAATAAAAACAGATAGACAAGATGAATCACTTGGTTCCGACTCGTATCTAGTATAACCTTTGATTATTTCCGCACTTTTGCACATAATTAAGAGATTATCTTAGTTATTGTAGTAGGCCCCTCTTTTGAAGGTGACGTTACCCTCACCCCAGTAGTTTGAGTCAGCAGGGATACAATCCTAAAGGGGTGGATTATTGGAAGATAATGAATTAAGTTATTAATGCAGTATTGTGGTAGGCCCCGCTTTTGGCGGTGACGTTACCCTCGACTAAGTAGTCTGAGTCAGCAGGGATACAGTCCTAAATAGCCGGGTTATAGTATTAATAGTAGTTAACTTATGAGGGGATCAAAGAGTTTGGACCCCCGCCATCCAATACCGTGAAGTATTGAAGGAGGTCCTACTAAATTTGACCCAGGTCCATTGCAGGACCTCTAAACGCTGAACAATGGCAAGACCTTTACCAAACCGTTCCCTTAACCCCCTACCAGGTAGCCAACATACCTCCATATAGACCGTGGAGATATGAATGGTGAAAATCCTTTATTTTATATAGACAGTAAAATAATGCCAAGACACCACGGACAAACGATAAGGAAAGATCACCTTCAACATAAGTAACTAGTTATTAAAGTCATTAATACAAAACCAAATAAAAAGTGCAAAAGATTAGAAATAAAAAGTATTATACTAGACACTTTGTCTTCACCAAGTGATGTAAGAGACTTAGGCAAACATGGCCTTGATTGTCAAGAACTCTTACGATCAATCTTGGATCCCGAGACGACTCACACACTCTATGATGGACAATGGATGATGGTGGTGGATGATGGTGTTGTGATGGTGGTGGGTGGTGGATGAAGTGTGAGAGAGGTGGTGTGCCAAGGGATGAGTTGCAATGAAACCAAGCACTCCTATTTATAGGCTGAACAGAAGCCTGGGCACGGCCCCGTGTCCGTTGGGCACGGCCCCGTGCCTGTCTGACACTCTCTCTCTTCATTAATTGTAATTCGCAATTACAATTAATGCGCCTGCAGTACTTTCGGCACGCCCCCCGTGTCCGCTGAGCACGGCCCGTGGTGGGCAATAGAAGCTTCTATAGGTTTGTCTTTTCTGCTGCTTCTTGGGCACGGCCCCGTGCTGGCTGAGCACGGGGCGTGTTCAGCCTTCTGTTTTCTTTATTTTGCTTTGGAAGGTGCCGTTGAGGGTTCGGGCAATCCACTAATGTTCCTTTTCTTGTATTTATGTTGGATTTAGCTGTCTTTTTGCTTCTTTTGCGTTTTTGAGCTCATTTAATCCTGAAAATACAAAAGGAAGACAAAAACACTCTTTTTCCAATATTAGTACTAAAAAAGGGTTAGTTTTATGCCTCATTTGATGTAATTTATATGTTGCATTTTACACACATCAAATACCCCCACACTTGAACTTTTGGTTGTCCTCAAGCAAAACTCTTTAATATTTGGCTTACACTCCCAAATGGAATAGGTAGAAGAGAAGGTTTTGGGCTTGTCATAGAGTGTCGGGATTTCCAAGATCTTTTTAGGGTTTTATTTTTATTTATTTACACTCCTATTCGTAATGATTTATTTAGAACTGTTCATAAAAGAAATTACTTATTTGGGCATAACATGCCTTTTTAAAATTCTATTTATATACAAGTTCACATACCTCGCGGGGAAATCACTCACACTCGGCCGAAGGTGTGTTTTTAGTGAATCACTCGAGAGCGGCATGGAACTTATTCCTACCATAAGCTTGCCAAGAAATCAATCCTCCTCCTTTTTAACTTTTATACCTTTGTAGATATCAAGAGGACTTTGTGGGTTAAGGGTTGGCTAGGGTTAAAGGTAGGTGGTTGGGTTAGTGGTTAGTAGAAAAAAAGGCTAAAAAGCGTAACAAGTGTCGGTTTTCGTATTTTTGCAACCTTTTATTTTTGATGAAGCTTTTATTCAAACAAAGTTATTTTTGATTACTTTGTTTGTTTATTTTCTTTTTGCTTCAATTTTTTTTTTTTTTTTTTTTCGAAGAACCGAACTTGTTACTAAAATAAAGGGTAAAAAATGAAAAAGGTTTTGGTGGGTGAAATGGTTTTTTTTTTTTTTTTTTTTTTTTTTTTTTTTTGGGTGATGAAACGAAAAGGTTTAGGCTCAAAGGGGCTAACTAGGGGGATTTTTGGGTAGGTGGTAAAAGAAAAAGAAAAATAATGGTGTGGAAATGAAAAAGGTTAGTCCTAATGCCTCTATCATTTACTTACTCGGGTTTAAGTTGATAAGGACCGGGAATGTATTGTCATGGCAAGTTCTAGAGTCGTAAGAACCAAGCGGCTATTCACACAAGAAACGAAAAATGAGCATTTAGTCAAATGGTATGAAATTGAGTGCTCAATAAAGGCTCAAAACTCACTTTTGTGGGAATGGGTTTTTTATGTGATCAAGTATATATAATCAAATTTTAAATAAGTTTGTCATGCCTTTTCATAATTTTCTTATGTTGGTTCTTTTTATCACTACGCTATCGGTTGTAAATTTGTAAAAATATAACCTTTTTGAGAGCTTGAATTTCCCGAGTTAAACCTAGACAAGTAAAAAAATGAAATTTTTGAAAAAAATTTGGGGTGATTAGCGGTTCCAATAGAGTTTTGTGTAAGGCTTGTATTTAGGACTTGCAAAATTCAAGGTTTTAGCATCCCCCCCACACTTAAATTACACATTGTCCTCAATGTGTCCCAAAAATAAATTTTTAGGTTGATTAGATGTGTAAAATAGTGTTTTAAAAGCAAAAATTTGTGTTACTGGGCGCTGAACACGGCCCCGTGTTGATTGGGCACGACCCCGTGTTCAGGTGCCAGTAACAAGAACTTACAGAAGGTGGACACGGCCCCGTGTCCACTGGACACGGCCACGTGTCTGACAAAATTCTGCCGAACAGAAGCCAAACAGCAGGTCAGGGAGGTGAGCACGGGGGCGTGTTGGCGGGACACGTCCCCGTGTCGACAGTCTAGAAGCCTGAAAAGCAGGTTTCGTCCTCCGGTTTTTCCATCCTAGCCTTATAGGTGCTGAGGCTTAACACCTTAAGCCTTGGTTTGTACCTGTTTGAACACTTAATACCACACCAAGCAATACCAACATCCTACGTTACCAAAGTTAATTGTTCCACGCATAAAGTAAAAAAAAAAATGCAGAAAATAGTTAGGAAAAGTAAATTGTCTAACACTTGGCACGCAGGCCATCAATTGTTCAAGATTGCAAAGGGTTAACCTGGGGAGCCACCAATCAACCGCTTCCTCCTATTCTCCTCCCGCCTATTCCATGGCATCATCATCATCATCATCATCATCATCGTCACCCCCTCCATGGCGTGCAATGTGGTCTCGTATGTATCCGACGTCTTCTTGTATCTCGGATAGGTTTCTCTCGATAGCTCCGACCCGGGGGTAGGTGTTGCTCGCCATGTTATAGGTGTTCCGAGTACACATGAGGTTTTCCTGCAACAAATCATGCAAACTTTGAAAATTAGGAAAACTGCCTCCCGAGGAGGATGATTGGCCCGGATCACCGTGGGGTTGGTATTGGTACTGATGATGTTGTGGTGCTGGGAGGACAAGTGCTTCTTGCGGGTTCCATGCATGACCTTGCATCCTTTGAAAGGTTACCGTCCCATCTTCTGCCTCATAAACCAGGTTCATCGAGCGGCATATGTGAATATCCACCATACCCGACCATGGGCTTCTTTCAAATGCCCTCGGAATGTGGGCGAAGTGCTTGAAGAGACGGTGCACCCACCCCCCGAAGAAAAGAGGAGTTGGTGCACTAGCAAGGCGGTTGTGATGCATGTTTCGGAGCATAAGGTACGGAACATCGAGCGGCCTACGGTTGTGAATGCAATGGAGGACAAGCAAGTCTCTTAACCCAACGACGCCACCACTGTCATGCCTTTGGCTAAGAGAGTAGCCGAGGAGCCTATGAATGTATCTGTAAAGCGGATCCCTCAGCTTGGTACTCTTAGTGCTGCTCGGATTGTAGAACCCTTCCCCAATCTGAGCCCACATGGCTTGGCGCTCGTTGTCTTCAATCTCTCTCAACCCCCCTGTATTTCCTTCGTCTCCCGCATCCTCCTCCGCATACAACCCGATAATCGACCCGAATTGTGCCATGGAAATCGAATACCTCGTTCCGCCACACCTGAATGATACCCCTTCTTCATCGAACGGCTCGCTCCTTGACTTGAATGCAAAGGTGCTGTAGAATTCCAAGGTGCATTCATGAACAGAACGGAGTCGGGTTGTTAGTGCGACTCTGAGTGGTCCCGTGACAATGTTGTTGAAGCGGTCAATTTGATTCACCAAGGTTAGTAGTTCTGTGCATGCCTGCCTCGGGTATTCCTCCGGCCTTGTTTGGAGAAGCTCGTATCGAGCTCTTGCATCTAGCTCATTGGCGTTGAATCTAGTAAACTTCCTGGCCATCTGCAAGAATACACCAAAAGTTAGCGTGAAACAGAATTATTTTTGGGCAAAACTGCAAACAGCGGGCTGGACACGACCCCGTGCCCAGCGGACACGGCCCCGTGTTCAGGGGTCTGTTACTCAAAAATCCCATTTTTCGACCCGGTTTCGAAAACTTGAAAATTTTTGAACCAATAGGTGCGGTTTCCCCCGAAAATGAAACCCTAAGTTCCGTTTTTCCCAAAATAACCCGTTTACCCTATCAATTTTATCTTTTTCGGTTCAAAAACAAGGGTTTGGGGTTTTTGCAAGAAATCGGGTGAATCTATGAACAATACAAGTGTATTTACTTCCCTTTACACTAATCTAACTAAATGCAAACAGATTTAGGCAAAAATTTTAGGCTCGATCCGAATGAACATCAAGAACCCTAGATTTTTCCCCAAATTTGTGGTGTATTAACTACATGCAAGTGACTAATCTAACTACTACGAGTGACAGAATCATACCTTGACGTTGTTAGATTGAAAAGAGACGTTGGAATCTCGCGGAAAATCGCCTGGAACCAGAGCTTTAGTGGGGAAACGGGGCGTGTGGAATGAAGAAACTGTTTTGAAAAAGGGGTTTTATCCCGTCTGCAGCGCGAACACGACCCCGTGTCCAGCGGACACGGCCTCGTGTCGAGCCCCCCCCCCCCTTTTTTTTTTTTTTTTTTTTTTAGTGCGCGTGTGAGTGCCCCTTTCTCCTATAAGCTATGGTTTAGAAAACTTACCGCTTTATTTTGCCGCCTCAATCGTTCATAACTTACCAGGCATGATGTTTTTTTATTCTTCCACGGTTTGAAGCGAGATCTCTTCTTCCTCATCCTCAATAAATCCTTGATAGAGTTTCAGCCGTTGGCCATTGACTTTAAAAGGTGACCCATTTCGAGGTTTAATTTCTACTGCACCGTGTGGAAAAATATGGGTGACGGAAAAAGGTCCTGACCACCTAGACTTTAATTTACCAGGAAACAATCGAAGTCGTGAATTAAACAAAAGAACTAAATCTCCTACCCGAAATTCATTAGGTTTAATATGTTTGTCATGCCAATCTTTCATTCTTTCCTTATAAATTTCAGAGTTTGAGTATGCATAATTCCTAAGTTCGTCTAATTCATTTATTTGACAAAATCGATTTTTACCAGCAAATTCTAGATCTAAGTTTACATTTTTGATTGCCCAGTAGGCTTTGTGTGCAATTTCTACTGGCAAGTGGCAACTTTTTCCATAGACTAGCTTATATGGGGTTGTACCTATCGTTGTTTTATAAGCAGTTCGAAAAGCCCATAAAGCATCATCTAATTTATCAGCCCATTCCTTTCTATTTAACCCTACGGTTTTTTCAAGTATTCGCTTTAACCCTCTATTGGTCACTTCGGCTTGTCCGTTTGTTTGAGGGTGATAAGCTGTCGAAACCCGGTGATAGACCCCATATCTTGTTAAAATTTTTTCAAGTTGATGATTACAAAAATGGGTACCTCTATCACTTATTAAAGCTTTGGGTGTGCCAAAACGAGAGAATAATTTTTTCAGAAATCTTACCACTACTCTTCCATCATTTGTTGGAAGTGCTTCGGCCTCGGCCCATTTAGACAGGTAATCTACTGCCACAAGTATGTATTTGTTTCCTTTCGATGGTGGAAAAGGTCCCATAAAGTCGAGCCCCCACACATCAAAAATTTCACAAACAAGAATGCCATTTTGTGGCATTTCGTTTTTGGAAGAAATATTACCTGTTCTTTGGCAAGCATCACATGTCTTTACAAGATTTTGGGCATCTTTGTAAATGGTTGGCCAATAAAATCCTGAATCAAATACCTTTCGTGCGGTACTGGCAGCACCATGATGTCCTCCGTATGGACCTTCGTGACAATAGCGAAGAATTCTCCGGGCCTCACTACCATGTACGCATCGTCTGACGAGTTGGTCGGCACACATTTTGAAAAGATATGGATCTTCCCAAAAATAATGTTTCACATTGGCAAAGAATTTTTTTCTTTGATGATGTGGCCATCCTTTTGCGACTATTCCACTAGCTAAATAGTTGGCAAAGTCGGCGTACCATGGTTCTTCCTTAAATTCCACCCTCTCCAGGGATTCAGTTGGGAATTTTTCGTTGATTTGCTCGCCCCTGGTTGCCTCCAAAGCTGGGTCTTCTAAGCGCGAAAGATGATCTGCTGCGGTATTTTCTGCTCCTCTTTTGTCTTTGATTTCAATGTCGAATTCTTGGAGGAGCAGAATCCACCTAATCAAACGTGGTTTTGCGTCTTGCTTCTTAAAGAGATATCGAATGGCTGCATGATCTGTGTAGACTATAGTTTTAGAAAGAACAAGATAAGAGCGAAATTTATCAAAAGCAAATACCACAGCTAGTAACTCTTTTTCAGTTGTTGTGTAATTTTCTTGTGCATCGTTAAGTGTTTTACTAGCATAATATATTGGGTGGAAATGCTTTTCTTTTCTCTGTCCCAAGACAGCTCCAACTGCAAAGTCACTAGCATCGCACATGATTTCAAAAGGAAATTTCCAATCAGGTGCTATCATGATAGGTGCATTGACTAGCATTTCCTTCAGGGTTAGAAATGCTTGATTGCAATCCTTGTCAAAGATGAAAGGAGCATCTTTTTCAAGTAACTTTGTTAGAGGTCTTGAGATTTTTGAAAAGTCTTTGATAAACCTCCTATAAAATCCGGCATGCCCTAGGAAACTTCTAATCGCTCTTACGGAGGATGGAGGGGGTAACCTAGAAATGGTATCTATTTTGGCTCGATCCACCTCCATTCCTTCGCTTGAGATTTTGTGACCGAGTACTATTCCCTCCGTTACCATGAAATGGCATTTTTCCCAATTAAGGGCGAGGTTAGTTTCCTCACATCGGGATAGCATTCGTTCAAGGTTATCGAGGCATTGGTCGTATGAATCCCCAAAGATAGAAAAGTCGTCCATGAAAACTTCCATTGTCTTTTCTATCATGTCATGGAAAATGGCTACCATGCAACGTTGGAATGTTGCGGGAGCATTACATAGACCAAACGGCATGCGTCGATATGCAAAAGTTCCATAGGGGCATGTGAATGTGGTCTTTTCTTGGTCTTCGGGTGCTATCGGGATTTGAAAGTAACCTGAAAAACCATCCAAGAAACAGTAAAATTTATGACCGGATAATCTTTCTAACATCTGATCAATGAAGGGTAAAGGAAAATGATCCTTTCTTGTTGCTTCATTTAATCGTCTATAATCTATACATACCCTCCATCCTGTGACGGTTCTTGTCGGTATTAATTCATTTTTTTCGTTAGTAATTACCGTCATACCTCCTTTCTTTGGAACTACTTGGACGGGACTTACCCAAGGACTATCAGAAATAGGATAGATAAGTCCTGCGTCAAGTAATTTGATGACTTCATTTTTAACCACTTCTTGAACATTTGGATTTACTCGACGTTGTGGTTGTATGACAGATTTGTAGTCATCGTTCATCAAAATTTTGTGTGTGCACATAGAAGGACTAATCCCTTTTATGTCAACAAGTTTCCAAGCTATTGCATTTTTGTGTTTTTTCAAAAGACTAACTAGTTTTTCTTTTTCTAGGTTATCTAATTTAGACGAAATAATTACAGGTAATTTACCATCTTTGTCTAGAAAAGCATATTCCAAACCTTTTGGAAGTTCTTTGAGCTCAAGTGGTGGGTCTTTAGGAGACTCTTTATTTGGTTGCTCGTTTCGATCAAGAACTTTAAAAGTTTGTTCTATGGCGACCTCTTCTTCAACAAAGTGGTCAGTTTCTTCACTTGTATCGGGTGGTTCATCTTCATCTTCAATTAGGGGGTCATTATTGCCGAATGGATATTTCATTGATCGTTCGAGATCGACACTTCTTTTAAATGCCCCTAATTGAAGAGGTAGATTATTGAACTTCCGGATTTTCAAAGCTTCGTATGTCTTTACAAATGGTCGCCCCAACACTAGAGGAGCGTCATCGAGGATGACAAAGTCGGTTGGAACTACCGTTTGATTTGTTTGAACCAAGACATCTTCAACTATACCGATTGATTTTATTACTTTCCGATTGGATAGAAAAATGGGTATTTGAAGTGGAGAAAAATCACTAATACTTAATTTTTCGAAAAGGTAGTTAGGCATTATGTTAACACAAAGATCTTTATCGATTGTGACATTACTAATAAACGAGTTTTGAAAGAAACATGGAACCGGTGTGATGTTAATTTCAAATGGGTCTTCTTTTATTAGTGAAGTTTGATCATTAGTTAACTTAACACTTACCGTTTCGTCAATTTTAGTGTTAGTGTTTAACTCTTTTAGAAACTTAGCATGAGTGGGTACTAAACAATGATTTTCGAAAGAAGGTGACAAGAGATAAATTTCTTCAAAATTAGACTCTTCTTGGATTTTAACGTTGTCGAACTTACCTTTTTCGTTGTTTAACTCATGCGTCGGTTTTTCACTTATTTGTTCTTCCATTTTTTCATTTTTAGTTATCTCTTCCTTTTTTAATTCTTCTCTCGCGCGGGACTCCTCTTCCCTTGCGCGAGCTTCTTTTATACATCGATCGATAACTCTAATGTGCTCTAATATCCTATCGGTCACTTCGGTTATAGAAAAAGAATCATTATTTTCTAAGCTTGAATCCGGTTGTTCGACCCTTTGTTCCTCATAATACCCATATGAAGTTGATGGTTCGCACCATTGTTCTTCATTGTAAGCATATGATGGATAAGGTTCGTAATTTTGTTCTTCATAATACTCATATGAGGTGGGTTGTTCATGACAAGGTTCCTCATAATAAGCATATGAAGGTGGTGGCTCATACCTTGGTTCCTCAAAGTATGAGTATGAAGGCTCATACCTTGGTTCATCAAAATATGAGTATGAGGGAGGAGGTTCATACCTTTGGTCTTCATAGGATGTGTATGAAGTTGATGGTTCGTACCTGGGTTCCTCATAGTAAGTGTATGAATTGGATGGTTGGTACGAGTGATTATCTTGAATTGAACGTGTATTACGACAATTTGTGCAATAATTACCCCTATAATCATCCTCATCATAGGTGTAGTTGTAACCTCCTGAGTATTGATCCATAAGAATCACTCAGCAGACCACAACCAAGTCTCGAGATCAGAAAACAAAAATAAAGACGGAAACAGAGACTGGACACGGCCCCGTGTTGGGTGGACACGGCCCCGTGTTCAGAATCTGTATCTGGGCGTTTTAATTAAATTAACTGATCTACTTGAGCACGGGGCGTGTTCAGTGAGCACGGCCCGTGTTCAAGCTACTGTTACTGGGCGTTTATGAAAAATCTGCAGCACGGCCCCGTGTTCGGTGAACACGGCCCCGTGTACAGGATACTGTAAATGCAAAACTAAACTAAATGCAGAAAAATGTGCGCGCGTTAAAAAGGTTTTGAAAAAAAACTGATTAGGCCGTCGATTTTAAGCTTTCTTAAAATCCTTGTGTCCCCGGCAACGGCGCCAAAAACTTGATGTGCGTGAAAGTGTCGTATATTTTAGGTATATATTTTAAGCCCTTTTTAACACTTACTTTTAGCCAAGTTTTAAATTTATAAAACACGATATTTCACTAACACTAAACACACATATGGGCAAGTGCACCCATCGTTGAGTGTAGTATAGCGTTGGTAAGATACCGAGGTCGTCCAAGGACACAAGAGCTTTTAGTACCGGTTTATCCTCAACGTCTAACCAAAATAAAAGTTTAGAAAAATGTTTTAAACTAAGAAAAATAAAAACTAACTAAAATGCTGAAAATAAAAATAAAATAAAAACAGATAGACAAGATGAATCACTTGGTTCCGACTCGTATCTAGTATAACCTTTGATTATTTCCGCACTTTTGCACATAATTAAGAGATTATCTTAGTTATTGTAGTAGGCCCCTCTTTTGAAGGTGACGTTACCCTCACCCCAGTAGTTTGAGTCAGCAGGGATACAATCCTAAAGGGGTGGATTATTGGAAGATAATGAATTAAGTTATTAATGCAGTATTGTGGTAGGCCCCGCTTTTGGCGGTGACGTTACCCTCGACTAAGTAGTCTGAGTCAGCAGGGATACAGTCCTAAATAGCCGGGTTATAGTATTAATAGTAGTTAACTTATGAGGGGATCAAAGAGTTTGGACCCCCGCCATCCAATACCGTGAAGTATTGAAGGAGGTCCTACTAAATTTGACCCAGGTCCATTGCAGGACCTCTAAACGCTGAACAATGGCAAGACCTTTACCAAACCGTTCCCTTAACCCCCTACCAGGTAGCCAACATACCTCCATATAGACCGTGGAGATATGAATGGTGAAAATCCTTTATTTTATATAGACAGTAAAATAATGCCAAGACACCACGGACAAACGATAAGGAAAGATCACCTTCAACATAAGTAACTAGTTATTAAAGTCATTAATACAAAACCAAATAAAAAGTGCAAAAGATTAGAAATAAAAAGTATTATACTAGACACTTTGTCTTCACCAAGTGATGTAAGAGACTTAGGCAAACATGGCCTTGATTGTCAAGAACTCTTACGATCAATCTTGGATCCCGAGACGACTCACACACTCTATGATGGACAATGGATGATGGTGGTGGATGATGGTGTTGTGATGGTGGTGGGTGGTGGATGAAGTGTGAGAGAGGTGGTGTGCCAAGGGATGAGTTGCAATGAAACCAAGCACTCCTATTTATAGGCTGAACAGAAGCCTGGGCACGGCCCCGTGTCCGTTGGGCACGGCCCCGTGCCTGTCTGACACTCTCTCTCTTCATTAATTGTAATTCGCAATTACAATTAATGCGCCTGCAGTACTTTCGGCACGCCCCCCGTGTCCGCTGAGCACGGCCCGTGGTGGGCAATAGAAGCTTCTATAGGTTTGTCTTTTCTGCTGCTTCTTGGGCACGGCCCCGTGCTGGCTGAGCACGGGGCGTGTTCAGCCTTCTGTTTTCTTTATTTTGCTTTGGAAGGTGCCGTTGAGGGTTCGGGCAATCCACTAATGTTCCTTTTCTTGTATTTATGTTGGATTTAGCTGTCTTTTTGCTTCTTTTGCGTTTTTGAGCTCATTTAATCCTGAAAATACAAAAGGAAGACAAAAACACTCTTTTTCCAATATTAGTACTAAAAAAGGGTTAGTTTTATGCCTCATTTGATGTAATTTATATGTTGCATTTTACACACATCAAATACCCCCACACTTGAACTTTTGGTTGTCCTCAAGCAAAACTCTTTAATATTTGGCTTACACTCCCAAATGGAATAGGTAGAAGAGAAGGTTTTGGGCTTGTCATAGAGTGTCGGGATTTCCAAGATCTTTTTAGGGTTTTATTTTTATTTATTTACACTCCTATTCGTAATGATTTATTTAGAACTGTTCATAAAAGAAATTACTTATTTGGGCATAACATGCCTTTTTAAAATTCTATTTATATACAAGTTCACATACCTCGCGGGGAAATCACTCACACTCGGCCGAAGGTGTGTTTTTAGTGAATCACTCGAGAGCGGCATGGAACTTATTCCTACCATAAGCTTGCCAAGAAATCAATCCTCCTCCTTTTTAACTTTTATACCTTTGTAGATATCAAGAGGACTTTGTGGGTTAAGGGTTGGCTAGGGTTAAAGGTAGGTGGTTGGGTTAGTGGTTAGTAGAAAAAAAGGCTAAAAAGCGTAACAAGTGTCGGTTTTCGTATTTTTGCAACCTTTTATTTTTGATGAAGCTTTTATTCAAACAAAGTTATTTTTGATTACTTTGTTTGTTTATTTTCTTTTTGCTTCAATTTTTTTTTTTTTTTTTCGAAGAACCGAACTTGTTACTAAAATAAAGGGTAAAAAATGAAAAAGGTTTTGGTGGGTGAAATGGTTTTTTTTTTTTTTTTTTTTTTTTTTTTTGGGTGATGAAACGAAAAGGTTTAGGCTCAAAGGGGC
The DNA here is from genome assembly GCA_030545235.1 of Helianthus tuberosus. Taxonomy (NCBI): domain Eukaryota; kingdom Viridiplantae; phylum Streptophyta; class Magnoliopsida; order Asterales; family Asteraceae; genus Helianthus; species Helianthus tuberosus. The sequence goes on from JARYGA010056186.1 coordinate 14,556, forward strand.
TAACTAGGGGGATTTTTGGGTAGGTGGTAAAAGAAAAAGAAAAATAATGGTGTGGAAATGAAAAAGGTTAGTCCTAATGCCTCTATCATTTACTTACTCGGGTTTAAGTTGATAAGGACCGGGAATGTATTGTCATGGCAAGTTCTAGAGTCGTAAGAACCAAGCGGCTATTCACACAAGAAACGAAAAATGAGCATTTAGTCAAATGGTATGAAATTGAGTGCTCAATAAAGGCTCAAAACTCACTTTTGTGGGAATGGGTTTTTTATGTGATCAAGTATATATAATCAAATTTTAAATAAGTTTGTCATGCCTTTTCATAATTTTCTTATGTTGGTTCTTTTTATCACTACGCTATCGGTTGTAAATTTGTAAAAATATAACCTTTTTGAGAGCTTGAATTTCCCGAGTTAAACCTAGACAAGTAAAAAAATGAAATTTTTGAAAAAAATTTGGGGTGATTAGCGGTTCCAATAGAGTTTTGTGTAAGGCTTGTATTTAGGACTTGCAAAATTCAAGGTTTTAGCATCCCCCCCACACTTAAATTACACATTGTCCTCAATGTGTCCCAAAAATAAATTTTTAGGTTGATTAGATGTGTAAAATAGTGTTTTAAAAGCAAAAATTTGTGTTACTGGGCGCTGAACACGGCCCCGTGTTGATTAGGCACGACCCCGTGTTCAGGTGCCAGTAACAAGAACTTACAGAAGGTGGACACGGCCCCGTGTCCACTGGACACGGCCACGTGTCTGACAAAATTCTGCCGAACAGAAGCCAAACAGCAGGTCAGGGAGGTGAGCATGGGGGCGTGTTGGCGGGACACGTCCCCGTGTCGACAGTCTAGAAGCCTGAAAAGCAGGTTTCGTCCTCCGGTTTTTCCATCCTAGCCTTATAGGTGCTGAGGCTTAACACCTTAAGCCTTGGTTTGTACCTGTTTGAACACTTAATACCACACCAAGCAATACCAACATCCTACGTTACCAAAGTTAATTGTTCCACGCATAAAGTAAAAAAAAAAATGCAGAAAATAGTTAGGAAAAGTAAATTGTCTAACACTTGGCACGCAGGCCATCAATTGTTCAAGATTGCAAAGGGTTAACCTGGGGAGCCACCAATCAACCGCTTCCTCCTATTCTCCTCCCGCCTATTCCATGGCATCATCATCATCATCATCATCATCATCATCATCATCATCATCGTCACCCCCTCCATGGCGTGCAATGTGGTCTCGTATGTATCCGACGTCTTCTTGTATCTCGGATAGGTTTCTCTCGATAGCTCCGACCCGGGGGTAGGTGTTGCTCGCCATGTTATAGGTGTTCCGAGTACACATGAGGTTTTCCTGCAACAAATCATGCAAACTTTGAAAATTAGGAAAACTGCCTCCCGAGGAGGATGATTGGCCCGGATCACCGTGGGGTTGGTATTGGTACTGATGATGTTGTGGTGCTGGGAGGACAAGTGCTTCTTGCGGGTTCCATGCATGACCTTGCATCCTTTGAAAGGTTACCGTCCCATCTTCTGCCTCATAAACCAGGTTCATCGAGCGGCATATGTGAATATCCACCGTACCCGACCATGGGCTTCTTTCAAATGCCCTCGGAATGTGGGCGAAGTGCTTGAAGAGACGGTGCACCCACCCCCCGAAGAAAAGAGGAGTTGGTGCACTAGCAAGGCGGTTGTGATGCATGTTTCGGAGCATAAGGTACGGAACATCGAGCGGCCTACGGTTGTGAATGCAATGGAGGACAAGCAAGTCTCTTAACCCAACGACGCCACCACTGTCATGCCTTTGGCTAAGAGAGTAGCCGAGGAGCCTATGAATGTATCTGTAAAGCGGATCCCTCAGCTTGGTACTCTTAGTGCTGCTCGGATTGTAGAACCCTTCCCCAATCTGAGCCCACATGGCTTGGCGCTCGTTGTCTTCAATCTCTCTCAACCCCCCTGTATTTCCTTCGTCTCCCGCATCCTCCTCCGCATACAACCCGATAATCGACCCGAATTGTGCCATGGAAATCGAATACCTCGTTCCGCCACACCTGAATGATACCCCTTCTTCATCGAACGGCTCGCTCCTTGACTTGAATGCAAAGGTGCTGTAGAATTCCAAGGTGCATTCATGAACAGAACGGAGTCGGGTTGTTAGTGCGACTCTGAGTGGTCCCGTGACAATGTTGTTGAAGCGGTCAATTTGATTCACCAAGGTTAGTAGTTCTGTGCATGCCTGCCTCGGGTATTCCTCCGGCCTTGTTTGGAGAAGCTCGTATCGAGCTCTTGCATCTAGCTCATTGGCGTTGAATCTAGTAAACTTCCTGGCCATCTGCAAGAATACACCAAAAGTTAGCGTGAAACAGAATTATTTTTGGGCAAAACTGCAAACAGCGGGCTGGACACGACCCCGTGCCCAGCGGACACGGCCCCGTGTTCAGGGGTCTGTTACTCAAAAATCCCATTTTTCGACCCGGTTTCGAAAACTTGAAAATTTTTGAACCAATAGGTGCGGTTTCCCCCGAAAATGAAACCCTAAGTTCCGTTTTTCCCAAAATAACCCGTTTACCCTATCAATTTTATCTTTTTCGGTTCAAAAACAAGGGTTTGGGGTTTTTGCAAGAAATCGGGTGAATCTATGAACAATACAAGTGTATTTACTTCCCTTTACACTAATCTAACTAAATGCAAACAGATTTAGGCAAAAATTTTAGGCTCGATCCGAATGAACATCAAGAACCCTAGATTTTTCCCCAAATTTGTGGTGTATTAACTACATGCAAGTGACTAATCTAACTACTACGAGTGACAGAATCATACCTTGACGTTGTTAGATTGAAAAGAGACGTTGGAATCTCGCGGAAAATCGCCTGGAACCAGAGCTTTAGTGGGGAAACGGGGCGTGTGGAATGAAGAAACTGTTTTGAAAAAGGGGTTTTATCCCGTCTGCAGCGCGAACACGACCCCGTGTCCAGCGGACACGGCCTCGTGTCGAGCCCCCCCCCCCCCCTTTTTTTTTTTTAGTGCGCGTGTGAGTGCCCCTTTCTCCTATAAGCTATGGTTTAGAAAACTTACCGCTTTATTTTGCCGCCTCAATCGTTCATAACTTACCAGGCATGATGTTTTTTTATTCTTCCACGGTTTGAAGCGAGATCTCTTCTTCCTCATCCTCAATAAATCCTTGATAGAGTTTCAGCCGTTGGCCATTGACTTTAAAAGGTGACCCATTTCGAGGTTTAATTTCTACTGCACCGTGTGGAAAAATATGGGTGACGGAAAAAGGTCCTGACCACCTAGACTTTAATTTACCAGGAAACAATCGAAGTCGTGAATTAAACAAAAGAACTAAATCTCCTACCCGAAATTCATTAGGTTTAATATGTTTGTCATGCCAATCTTTCATTCTTTCCTTATAAATTTCAGAGTTTGAGTATGCATAATTCCTAAGTTCGTCTAATTCATTTATTTGACAAAATCGATTTTTACCAGCAAATTCTAGATCTAAGTTTACATTTTTGATTGCCCAGTAGGCTTTGTGTGCAATTTCTACTGGCAAGTGGCAACTTTTTCCATAGACTAGCTTATATGGGGTTGTACCTATCGTTGTTTTATAAGCAGTTCGAAAAGCCCATAAAGCATCATCTAATTTATCAGCCCATTCCTTTCTATTTAACCCTACGGTTTTTTCAAGTATTCGCTTTAACCCTCTATTGGTCACTTCGGCTTGTCCGTTTGTTTGAGGGTGATAAGCTGTCGAAACCCGGTGATAGACCCCATATCTTGTTAAAATTTTTTCAAGTTGATGATTACAAAAATGGGTACCTCTATCACTTATTAAAGCTTTGGGTGTGCCAAAACGAGAGAATAATTTTTTCAGAAATCTTACCACTACTCTTCCATCATTTGTTGGAAGTGCTTCGGCCTCGGCCCATTTAGACAGGTAATCTACTGCCACAAGTATGTATTTGTTTCCTTTCGATGGTGGAAAAGGTCCCATAAAGTCGAGCCCCCACACATCAAAAATTTCACAAACAAGAATGCCATTTTGTGGCATTTCGTTTTTGGAAGAAATATTACCTGTTCTTTGGCAAGCATCACATGTCTTTACAAGATTTTGGGCATCTTTGTAAATGGTTGGCCAATAAAATCCTGAATCAAATACCTTTCGTGCGGTACTGGCAGCACCATGATGTCCTCCGTATGGACCTTCGTGACAATAGCGAAGAATTCTCCGGGCCTCACTACCATGTACGCATCGTCTGACGAGTTGGTCGGCACACATTTTGAAAAGATATGGATCTTCCCAAAAATAATGTTTCACATTGGCAAAGAATTTTTTTCTTTGATGATGTGGCCATCCTTTTGCGACTATTCCACTAGCTAAGTAGTTGGCAAAGTCGGCGTACCATGGTTCTTCCTTAAATTCCACCCTCTCCAGGGATTCAGTTGGGAATTTTTCGTTGATTTGCTCGCCCCTGGTTGCCTCCAAAGCTGGGTCTTCTAAGCGCGAAAGATGATCTGCTGCGGTATTTTCTGCTCCTCTTTTGTCTTTGATTTCAATGTCGAATTCTTGGAGGAGCAGAATCCACCTAATCAAACGTGGTTTTGCGTCTTGCTTCTTAAAGAGATATCGAATGGCTGCATGATCTGTGTAGACTATAGTTTTAGAAAGAACAAGATAAGAGCGAAATTTATCAAAAGCAAATACCACAGCTAGTAACTCTTTTTCAGTTGTTGTGTAATTTTCTTGTGCATCGTTAAGTGTTTTACTAGCATAATATATTGGGTGGAAATGCTTTTCTTTTCTCTGTCCCAAGACAGCTCCAACTGCAAAGTCACTAGCATCGCACATGATTTCAAAAGGAAATTTCCAATCAGGTGCTATCATGATAGGTGCATTGACTAGCATTTCCTTCAGGGTTAGAAATGCTTGATTGCAATCCTTGTCAAAGATGAAAGGAGCATCTTTTTCAAGTAACTTTGTTAGAGGTCTTGAGATTTTTGAAAAGTCTTTGATAAACCTCCTATAAAATCCGGCATGCCCTAGGAAACTTCTAATCGCTCTTACGGAGGATGGAGGGGGTAACCTAGAAATGGTATCTATTTTGGCTCGATCCACCTCCATTCCTTCGCTTGAGATTTTGTGACCGAGTACTATTCCCTCCGTTACCATGAAATGGCATTTTTCCCAATTAAGGGCGAGGTTAGTTTCCTCACATCGGGATAGCATTCGTTCAAGGTTATCGAGGCATTGGTCGTATGAATCCCCAAAGATAGAAAAGTCGTCCATGAAAACTTCCATTGTCTTTTCTATCATGTCATGGAAAATGGCTACCATGCAACGTTGGAATGTTGCGGGAGCATTACATAGACCAAACGGCATGCGTCGATATGCAAAAGTTCCATAGGGGCATGTGAATGTGGTCTTTTCTTGGTCTTCGGGTGCTATCGGGATTTGAAAGTAACCTGAAAAACCATCCAAGAAACAGTAAAATTTATGACCGGATAATCTTTCTAACATCTGATCAATGAAGGGTAAAGGAAAATGATCCTTTCTTGTTGCTTCATTTAATCGTCTATAATCTATACATACCCTCCATCCTGTGACGGTTCTTGTCGGTATTAATTCATTTTTTTCGTTAGTAATTACCGTCATACCTCCTTTCTTTGGAACTACTTGGACGGGACTTACCCAAGGACTATCAGAAATAGGATAGATAAGTCCTGCGTCAAGTAATTTGATGACTTCATTTTTAACCACTTCTTGAACATTTGGATTTACTCGACGTTGTGGTTGTATGACAGATTTGTAGTCATCGTTCATCAAAATTTTGTGTGTGCACATAGAAGGACTAATCCCTTTTATGTCAACAAGTTTCCAAGCTATTGCATTTTTGTGTTTTTTCAAAAGACTAACTAGTTTTTCTTTTTCTAGGTTATCTAATTTAGACGAAATAATTACAGGTAATTTACCATCTTTGTCTAGAAAAGCATATTCCAAACCTTTTGGAAGTTCTTTGAGCTCAAGTGGTGGGTCTTTAGGAGACTCTTTATTTGGTTGCTCGTTTCGATCAAGAACTTTAAAAGTTTGTTCTATGGCGACCTCTTCTTCAACAAAGTGGTCAGTTTCTTCACTTGTATCGGGTGGTTCATCTTCATCTTCAATTAGGGGGTCATTATTGCCGAATGGATATTTCATTGATCGTTCGAGATCGACACTTCTTTTAAATGCCCCTAATTGAAGAGGTAGATTATTGAACTTCCGGATTTTCAAAGCTTCGTATGTCTTTACAAATGGTCGCCCCAACACTAGAGGAGCGTCATCGAGGATGACAAAGTCGGTTGGAACTACCGTTTGATTTGTTTGAACCAAGACATCTTCAACTATACCGATTGATTTTATTACTTTCCGATTGGATAGAAAAATGGGTATTTGAAGTGGAGAAAAATCACTAATACTTAATTTTTCGAAAAGGTAGTTAGGCATTATGTTAACACAAAGATCTTTATCGATTGTGACATTACTAATAAACGAGTTTTGAAAGAAACATGGAACCGGTGTGATGTTAATTTCAAATGGGTCTTCTTTTATTAGTGAAGTTTGATCATTAGTTAACTTAACACTTACCGTTTCGTCAATTTTAGTGTTAGTGTTTAACTCTTTTAGAAACTTAGCATGAGTGGGTACTAAACAATGATTTTCGAAAGAAGGTGACAAGAGATAAATTTCTTCAAAATTAGACTCTTCTTGGATTTTAACGTTGTCGAACTTACCTTTTTCGTTGTTTAACTCATGCGTCGGTTTTTCACTTATTTGTTCTTCCATTTTTTCATTTTTAGTTATCTCTTCCTTTTTTAATTCTTCTCTCGCGCGGGACTCCTCTTCCCTTGCGCGAGCTTCTTTTATACATCGATCGATAACTCTAATGTGCTCTAATATCCTATCGGTCACTTCGGTTATAGAAAAAGAATCATTATTTTCTAAGCTTGAATCCGGTTGTTCGACCCTTTGTTCCTCATAATACCCATATGAAGTTGATGGTTCGCACCATTGTTCTTCATTGTAAGCATATGATGGATAAGGTTCGTAATTTTGTTCTTCATAATACTCATATGAGGTGGGTTGTTCATGACAAGGTTCCTCATAATAAGCATATGAAGGTGGTGGCTCATACCTTGGTTCCTCAAAGTATGAGTATGAAGGCTCATACCTTGGTTCATCAAAATATGAGTATGAGGGAGGAGGTTCATACCTTTGGTCTTCATAGGATGTGTATGAAGTTGATGGTTCGTACCTGGGTTCCTCATAGTAAGTGTATGAATTGGATGGTTGGTACGAGTGATTATCTTGAATTGAACGTGTATTACGACAATTTGTGCAATAATTACCCCTATAATCATCCTCATCATAGGTGTAGTTGTAACCTCCTGAGTATTGATCCATAAGAATCACTCAGCAGACCACAACCAAGTCTCGAGATCAGAAAACAAAAATAAAGACGGAAACAGAGACTGGACACGGCCCCGTGTTGGGTGGACACGGCCCCGTGTTCAGAATCTGTATCTGGGCGTTTTAATTAAATTAACTGATCTACTTGAGCACGGGGCGTGTTCAGTGAGCACGGCCCGTGTTCAAGCTACTGTTACTGGGCGTTTATGAAAAATCTGCAGCACGGCCCCGTGTTCGGTGAACACGGCCCCGTGTACAGGATACTGTAAATGCAAAACTAAACTAAATGCAGAAAAATGTGCGCGCGTTAAAAAGGTTTTGAAAAAAAACTGATTAGGCCGTCGATTTTAAGCTTTCTTAAAATCCTTGTGTCCCCGGCAACGGCGCCAAAAACTTGATGTGCGTGAAAGTGTCGTATATTTTAGGTATATATTTTAAGCCCTTTTTAACACTTACTTTTAGCCAAGTTTTAAATTTATAAAACACGATATTTCACTAACACTAAACACACATATGGGCAAGTGCACCCATCGTTGAGTGTAGTATAGCGTTGGTAAGATACCGAGGTCGTCCAAGGACACAAGAGCTTTTAGTACCGGTTTATCCTCAACGTCTAACCAAAATAAAAGTTTAGAAAAATGTTTTAAACTAAGAAAAATAAAAACTAACTAAAATGCTGAAAATAAAAATAAAATAAAAACAGATAGACAAGATGAATCACTTGGTTCCGACTCGTATCTAGTATAACCTTTGATTATTTCCGCACTTTTGCACATAATTAAGAGATTATCTTAGTTATTGTAGTAGGCCCCTCTTTTGAAGGTGACGTTACCCTCACCCCAGTAGTTTGAGTCAGCAGGGATACAATCCTAAAGGGGTGGATTATTGGAAGATAATGAATTAAGTTATTAATGCAGTATTGTGGTAGGCCCCGCTTTTGGCGGTGACGTTACCCTCGACTAAGTAGTCTGAGTCAGCAGGGATACAGTCCTAAATAGCCGGGTTATAGTATTAATAGTAGTTAACTTATGAGGGGATCAAAGAGTTTGGACCCCCGCCATCCAATACCGTGAAGTATTGAAGGAGGTCCTACTAAATTTGACCCAGGTCCATTGCAGGACCTCTAAACGCTGAACAATGGCAAGACCTTTACCAAACCGTTCCCTTAACCCCCTACCAGGTAGCCAACATACCTCCATATAGACCGTGGAGATATGAATGGTGAAAATCCTTTATTTTATATAGACAGTAAAATAATGCCAAGACACCACGGACAAACGATAAGGAAAGATCACCTTCAACATAAGTAACTAGTTATTAAAGTCATTAATACAAAACCAAATAAAAAGTGCAAAAGATTAGAAATAAAAAGTATTATACTAGACACTTTGTCTTCACCAAGTGATGTAAGAGACTTAGGCAAACATGGCCTTGATTGTCAAGAACTCTTACGATCAATCTTGGATCCCGAGACGACTCACACACTCTATGATGGACAATGGATGATGGTGGTGGATGATGGTGTTGTGATGGTGGTGGGTGGTGGATGAAGTGTGAGAGAGGTGGTGTGCCAAGGGATGAGTTGCAATGAAACCAAGCACTCCTATTTATAGGCTGAACAGAAGCCTGGGCATGGCCCCGTGTCCGTTGGGCACGGCCCCGTGCCTGTCTGACACTCTCTCTCTTCATTAATTGTAATTCGCAATTACAATTAATGCGCCTGCAGTACTTTCGGCACGCCCCCCGTGTCCGCTGAGCACGGCCCGTGGTGGGCAATAGAAGCTTCTATAGGTTTGTCTTTTCTGCTGCTTCTTGGGCACGGCCCCGTGCTGGCTGAGCACGGGGCGTGTTCAGCCTTCTGTTTTCTTTATTTTGCTTTGGAAGGTGCCGTTGAGGGTTCGGGCAATCCACTAATGTTCCTTTTCTTGTATTTATGTTGGATTTAGCTGTCTTTTTGCTTCTTTTGCGTTTTTGAGCTCATTTAATCCTGAAAATACAAAAGGAAGACAAAAACACTCTTTTTCCAATATTAGTACTAAAAAGGGTTAGTTTTATGCCTCATTTGATGTAATTTATATGTTGCATTTTACACACATCATAGCTTACGCATCTAGACAACTTAAGAATCATGAAGAGAATTATTCAACCCATGATCTAGAATTAGGAGCCATAATTTTTGCCCTTAAGATTTGGAGACATTACCTTTATGGTAGTAAGTTTACCATATTTACCGATCATAAAAGTTTAAGGTATGTTTTCAGGCAAAAAGAATTAAATATGAGACAAAGACGCTAGATGGAAATGCTTAGTGATATGATTGTGATATCCAGTATCAGGAAGGAAAAGCAAATGTAGTTGCAGATGCTTTAAGTCAAAAATATCATGAAAAGCCAAAAAGGGTACGTTCTCTTAAATTAAATCTACAAGTAGATTTAAATTATCAGATCAGAGAAGCACAAGAATCAGTAATCAAGGAGGATTCTGAAAAACTAAAAGGAATGATTAAGGAATTAGAACAAGGAATAGATGGAATTTGGAGATTCCATAAGAAGAGAATGTGGATACCTAAATTAGGAAACCTACGTCATCGTATATTAGAAGAAGCCCATAAGTCTAAGTATACGATGCATCCAGGAAATGATAAGATGTACCAGGATTTAAGGAAAAATTTCTGGTGGATAGGAATGAAAAAGGACATAGCAGTCTATGTTTCTAAATGCTTAACTTGTTCACAAGTTAAAGCTGAACATCAGAAACCCTCAGGTTTGTTACAACAGTTAGAAATGCCAGTGTGGAAATGGGAATTGATAACAATGGATTTTGTTACTAAATTACCCAAAACAAGGAAATGTAATGATATAATCTGGGTGATTGTAGATTGGCTAACCAAGTCAGCTCATTTCCTACGAATGAAGAAAACTTTCAGTATGGAACAGTTAGCTAAATTATATGTAAATGAAATTGTTTCTTTACATGGAATACCTTTATCAATTGTGTCTGATTGGGATAGTCATTTTACCTCTCATTTTTGGGCAAGTTTCTAAAAAGCAATGGGAACCAAGTTAAATCTAAGCACAACTTATCATCCTCAAACGGATGGACAAAGTGAAAGGACGATTCAGACGATGGAAGACATGCTTAGAGCTTGTGTAATTGATTTCGGAGGTGATTGGGACGATCACTTACCTTTAATAGAATTTTCTTATAATAATAGTTATCACACTAGTATCAATGCTACACCATTCGTAGCACTTTATGGACGAAAGTGCCGAACCCTAGTCTGTTGGGCAGAAATTGGGGAAAAGCAACTATCTGGACCTGAGATAGTGCAAGAAACAACTGACAAGATCATTCAAGTCAAAGAACGACTGAAAGCAGCACGTGACAGACAGAAGAGCTATGCCGATAACTGACGCAAACCCTTGGAATTTCAAGTAGGAGATAAAGTGTTGTTAAAAGTCTCTCCTTGGAAAGGAGTAGTAAGATTCATCAAACGGGGAAAGCTAAGTCCCAGGTATGTTGGACCTTTTGAGATTATTAGAAGAATAGGACCTGTAGCCTATCAGATACAACTGCCAGAGGAAATGACAGGAATACAAGATGTATTTCATGTATCTAATCTCAAAAAGTGTTTAGCTGATGAATCACTAGTAGTGCCTCTTAAGGATATAGAGGTAAATGAACAACTCAAATTTGTAGAGAGGCCTCTACAGATTGAAGACAGGAAAATCAAAAACCTCAAACACAAGAGACTAGTTCTTGTCAAAGTAAAGTGGGACTTCAAAAGAGGACCTGAGTACACATGGGAGCTTGAATCAGAAATGCAAAAGAAATATCCACACTTGTTCCAGTAGATCTCGAGGACGAGCTCTAAAACAAGGTGGGGAGGATATAACAACCTTAAAGAAAACCGACACCCTCGAATTTTTCCGACACCCTAATATATTTTAAAATATCCCAATATGTCTCAAAATACACCCCATACATGAAAACGGACCCCGAATACCCTAAATATTATTAAAAATAATTAAAAATTGAGTTTTTGGGTTTGTCGCGGGCCGCGTAGACCCCTTAGGGATCTTACGCGGGCCGCTAGAGATCAAGAATGTGGCGCAGCCCGGTGATGACACGTGTCATCATCGTGGGGAGTCTAGTTGCTGACCCGGATCAGCTATGCGTTGACCAGAGTTTGACGCGGGGCGCATAGCCCTGTGTTAACATTTACGCGGGCCGCGTAAAAGTCAGAATCAGGCCCTATATAAGAAGGCCTCGGGATTTCGTTTTCCGTCACTCAATTCTTTTCATTCTCAACGAATTCTCTGATAATAGTCATTATACTCGGGTCTAATACCCCTTAAATAGCGAAGTTCTGCTCCGTTGTAAGTATTATAACCCCTGGATACGTATTAGATACGTTGCCCGATTGATCTAGGGTTCCGTAACGGCTATCGTGGTTCTGCCCGACGTAGTCGTTGGAATGCCGTCTCGGGGATGTTATTACTAATGTTAAAATGGGTTATTATACTAACACGCGTGCATTTGTGTAATTTATAGATTATTCCTAGGAAACCCTTACAGAAAATCTAAGACAGCATTGTGAGTAATCTCCTTTTTGTAAACAGTTTTTACAAAACCTTAATTATTTCACAATGCAATTTAGCAGTGATTGAGTCTTTGTAATTCTACGATTACTGCCGGTATGTTGGGGTTTTGTATACAAAATGTGAGTAACGTTACCATTGGACGAAGAGTTAGCCAATGTGTAATATGATCCACCAGTCAGGATTGACAGTACTGAATGAGTAATTGGGTAGATATAAACATTGTAATCGCCCTCAATACTGTTAAGTTTAAATTAAATTAATGTTTCTTGATTAAACTGGGATTCACTCACCAGTATTTCCCACTGACAAATGTTTTTAAAACGCGTTTCAGGTTACACAATGTGAAAGCCAATTAGAAGCCAACTGGATAGCACTGAAGGCTTGGAAAAGTGTCTATAAAAGTTACCTAAATAAAGAAGGCGTTTTAATTCAATAAAATGGGATTTATTCCTATAAACCAGTTTGTAATAAAAACTTGGGTTTTATCCCGATGTGTGTATTTCTATATAATGTGGTGGTTTACTCTGATAAAATATTTCCTAACTATGGTCCTAATGTAATTTCCGCTGCCAATTTAATAAACACCGATACCACAGACACTGAGTTCGCGGCTACCGGTTCCCAGGACAGATAGGGGGCGGGGTTGCGACACCTACGCGGCCTGCGTGGAGGTCTGATCCGGTCACCAAGTTTCAAAAATGGCAATTTTGGTCCCTGGTCCTTCTAAACTTGATTTAACTTGTGTTTATTGCACTTTTAACCCCCAAACTTGACTTTTAAGGGTCTTGTGTCTTTAAACATTTATCAATAAGCTTTCGGTTAGTCACGAGGTCACCCGAACGGTCTTGAAACGCAATATTAACGCATTTAACCCTTACTTCTTGTAATTAACACCTTGATTATTTATATGCGTCGAAACTCCATGAAATAATATCCAATTTTCTTGCGGGAAAAATATAATTGTTACAATGTTTTTGGGATCGTTAAAAGGTCACTCAGAGGTTACTTTCAACATGTTGACACTTTTAACCCCTATGTTTCATAAGATCCTTATTTTAAGCACAAACGACTTTCTAAGTTCGATAAATTATTCGTTAAAGAATACGAACGTCGTGTGAGGTCAATCAGAGGCACAAGAATGGCATGTTGACACTTTGGGTCCCTTTATTCACATATTTACATTGTTTAACAGTTTAGTCCTCCAGAAATAATTCCTTACACGTTTAAAGTCCATGGCACGTGTCTTCACAATATTGGTCGTGATTTTACGAGGTGTTACACTAATAGGTTATTAAAACCTTCGTTCCAGATTTAGGAGCCCAGTAAAAGCTATTTGCGCTTGCTGATTGTTACACGACTTAGATTAAAATTATATTTTGCTTAGGTAAATGCTTTTAACTTATTTTTTGTTATACGGGCTTGGGATACGGTATTATAATGGTTGGGTGTGTAGTTATTTAAATCGGATTGTGATTAATACATTTACATAACCCGTTTTAATATGTTTTGTTTGATGCAGTGCCTTTGGGGGGTTAATGACCATGTCCTAGATATGCTCGGCTCATTTATTAGAAATGGCCACGGCTTAAGCACAGGGTGTAGGCATACACCTGACAGTTGCGTATGTATAAACGGTATCTCACTCTCTTGTGGGCTTATACTTGTGGCGTGTCTATTAATCTAATCCGACTCTTCTAACCGGGTCCCAAATGGACGACAAATATGTAAAACTGTATACAAGATTATTTTAAATAATTGTCCGAAGTTATAAAAGAATATTTGTGCCTTTTGCATTTAAATCAATTTTTCTTAAATATTTTTAAAAGAGTCAGTTAATTGTATTTACCAGTGTAAACTGACGTATTTTCAAAAAGGTTAAGTGTAGGTACTAAGCGAAATGGGCTAGAACTCCTGAGTGATTAAATAAAGAGTCTTGCAAGCTTTTTATCACTTTAAGTCTGTTGAACATTACTTCTTTTGTTTTGATCCTCCTGTGGATCCACTACAATCTGTTGTGTAATATTTTATGTTACTTTCAACTCGGTTTGTATAAATTACTTTTAGACTTCCGCTGTGCATTTTAACTATGATTATTGACTATGATGATATCAACTACGTCACGATACTCCCCACCGGGCCCACCGGTAAAACGTGGAAATATCGGGGTGTGACAGGTTGGTATCAGAGCCAACATTAAGTGAATTAAACACTAGCCTTTTGTGTTTAATCTCAATGACACAGTTTACACATTCCTTGACCTCCGAGTCTAGGCTAACGACATAGGACTAATCCTAATCTTATTGTTTTCTTTTGTTTGTTTGGACAAGAACAAAAGACAATGCCGCCACGATTCAGAGGAAGAGGTGGACAAGGCAAGGTGCCGATAACTGCTCCAAATGATCAAGAAGCCGGCCCTTCTCACTGGCGAACTCCTTTAGCAACTTTTAGCTCAAGTCCCCAGGAGGATTGGAGGACTTACCTGGAGCCGGCGAGACGTTCAGTCTCGCTCAGTTCCTCACCATCATACCACGACTCATTCGGGCTCCACCAGAACAACAAGTCCGACCACTCACACCACTCCTTCATTCCACTGAAGCGGTCAAGTTCACACTAGGCTTTCCAGGACCCGACCCCGTACTTTCAATGCAGGTTCAATCCGATGAACCAAATTCCAGAACCCGAGGGTCCAAACCCTTTGGAGCCAGACGTCCACTATCCTGAGATGCAGGATATGGAGATGGATAAAGATCCGGATCCGGAGATGCCAACTGGGACGCCCACGCATCCCATTGAGATTTCTGACGGATCATCTTTTCATGGTTCGCCATATAGGGGCCCAGACAGTTTCCAAGAAAGGTGGGCCACATACCACTGGGAGTTCACTCCCCCTTTCAACCCACCTCAACAGCAGCAACAGGATCCCTCTGAGGATTCGCCTTTCCAGGCGGTTACGTCACCGCCACCGCCGCCGCCAGAGCAGCAGCCGCCTCCAGAACCACCGAGGCGAAGAAGATCAGGTGCACGGATGTCCGTGCGAGGGGGATTTCACTTCAGCACCCCCCAACACTCCAGTGGCAGTCACTACCCGCCACTGTATGAAGACCCGCAAATGGGTGGGCCTTCAAACCCATCTTCAGAAGTCGACTCAGCTCCAGTCGCACCACCACCACTAATGGGTTATGATAACCCAATTCCTTCATACGCCGGTGCAGTGGCGTATAACCCATTTGAGTAGCCAGCTTACCCGGGGTACAATTATTACAATGCCCTTGCCGTCGACCCATACCTTGAGGCGGCCAACTACAATGCTCTCCAGCCTGAAGGGCCCTACGCAGCTTCATACCAAACTGGGTACCCAGCCTATGGGTATCAATACCCTCCACCTCCTCAACCTTCGCAGCAGCAGCCGCCGCAGCCGCCACAGATCCAACCACCGCAGCAGCAGGAGATCCTCCAACGGTTGCAGGAGGTGGATCAATAGGTCCAGGAGGAGCGTAGGAGCCGCCGGGGTCTGCTTAAGGGTTTGGCGAATCTGATAAAGGGGAAGAAGAAGAGGGATTTTTGAAAATTCCTTATTTATTTGTGTTGTAATTTCTATTTTTAATTAAGTCCCTGTGTGGACATTTATTTATGTATTTGGTCCCTGCGAGAACTTGTATTGTTGATGTAGCCCCTGCGTGGGCAAGTTATTTATGTAAAAGTCCCGTTTAGGGCACCTATGTACTTCTTCCATTTAATGAAATGTTTTAATTTAAAATTTTCATTTGTCATTATATGTAAGAATATATTATATGAAATAAATCAAAATATCATTCCTTTTTAATTAATCTGCCAATAAATATTGAAAGAAAATCTTGAAGGTATAACCTAGCCTATATGTCATTTTAGACATGGCCCAGATGGTAAAACCTTTTTAAGATTCAAATCCTTGTTAACATCTGAAAACATGATAGCACTCCTGGCAAATGTGATTCGATAAAATCACACAGGTCATCCTTATATTGGATTCTTCCAAATCCTTTCCTCTCTTTAAATAAAACATCCATTAGTGATGAAGTGCCTACGAGCCATAATAATTGTCAAGTAAGACAAAAGACAGTTGTAGTCTACGACTCCCTGTCAAGAAAAGGTAATGAACTATGTTCAAACCTTAAGGCCCGATCTTACAAGATCAAGGCTTATGAGTTAAAAATGTCCTTGTGACTAGGCCTTTTGTGCCACTCTAATATCTTTAATGAGTTTTAACTAGGGATAAATTGTAATAAAAACCCTAAATGAATATGACCAAATAAAATAACCAATATGGTTTGTATTTATCATGGTTAATGAATTGTCAAAATGATAATACCTTAATAAGATTTCTGAATAAAATATTATCATCATTTTTATGTAGCAATCAAGCTACATGGCTGAATCAGAAGAAGTTAGCAGTCACCCCAGGGAGAGAAACGATACCACTAGAGTTAATGTGGCTGGTGCAGATCTTCAAGCATTAATAGACAATGCCGTTACTAGGTCTCTTGATGGACAATTCAAAGAACCAAGCAATACTCGCTCGAGAACTCTATCCGTGGTTCATAGTAAGCTCCCTTCTAATACGCATGAGTCAAAGAAAGACGAATCTCATCATTCATCGAATCAGAGAAGTGGTCCATCCAAGCAAGTTGTGCTTAGTCAAAAACCATTAGTTAAGACTTGTTCTTACGAGTATTTCGTCTCCTACAAGCCCAGAGACTTCACATGGGAGAAAGGAGCCATTGATTGTATGACTTGACTCGATGAGATGGATACAGTGGTTGATATTAGTGGTTGTGCAGAACAGGACATTGTGAAGTTTGTTTCACAATCTTTTAAAGGTGAAGCTTTAGCTTGGTGGAGATCCCTAATCCAAGCTACAGGAAAAATCCCGTTGTATAACATGTCTTGGGATCAGTTTGTTGCATTGATCAAGGATAATTCCTGTCCCCAGCATGAGGTGGAAAGAATTGAAACTGACTTCTTGACCTTGGTCATGAAGAATTTAGATTGTCAAGCATACCTTACAAGTTTCAACACCATGTCTCGATTGGTTCCTTATTTGGTCACACCGGAACCGAAACGTATAGCTCGTTTTATTGGAGGTCTGGCTCCAGAAATTAAAGCAAACGTGAAGGCATCCAGACCTACCACCTTTAGGTCAGTGGTTGATCTGTCGTTATCTCTTACTCTCGATGCGGTCAGGTAGAGATCGCTTAAGAATTCTGATGAAGGAAAGAGGAAACGTGAGGAGGAGAACTCACGCCATTCTGATAAGAAACATAAAGGGAACTCAGGTCACAGGAAGAGTTCCGGGTTTAAAAAGGATAACCAACAGTCGGGTGAGAAACCCAGATGCAAGACTTGCCAGAAACATCATTTCGGGAAATGTAGACTCAAGTCAAGATCGTAGTCACAGTCAAAGCCTATTGGGTGTGGGATCTGCAAGTCCAAGGAGCATAAGACATTGGATTGCAAAAAGATAAAGGACGCAACCTGTTACGGTTGCAACGAGAAAGGGCACATTAAGACCAATTGCCCTAAGTTTGCAAAGAAGCCTAAGGAGGCCAAAAAGACCAATGTACGGGTCTTTCAAATGAATGCTCAGGAGGCTGTGCAAAATGCCAACGTGATAACAGGTACCTTTCTTATCAATGATGTTTATGCTAGAGTATTGTTTGATTCGGGTTCAGACAAGTCTATTATAGACAATAAATTTTGTAAGTCATTAAATCTGCCTGTTAAAACCCTAAACAAATAAATTTTGTAAGTCATTAAATCTGCCTGTTAAAACCCTAAACATAAAGTATGAGGTAGAATTAGCCGATGGTACTATAGAGACTACCTCAACAGTTCTAGATGGATGTTTTATATCCATTAGGAATCACTCGTTTCCGTTGTCCTTGCTTCCTTTGAAATTAGCAGGATTTGACATAGTGATAGGCATGGATTGGTTATCTCGTAACCATGCCCAAATTGTATGCGATAAGAAGCAAGTGCTGATCAAGACTCCCTATGGTGAGCCGTTAACAATACAAGGAGATACTCAGTACAGGTTACCTATGCAAGTGTCCTTGCTTAAGGCATCGAGGTGTACGAAGAAAGGTTGTGTCATTTATATGGCACAGGTAACCATTGATGAACCAAAGCCCAAGATTGAAGACATCCCTGTTATTTCTGAATATCCAGAAGTATTCCCTGAAGAACTACCTGGTTTACCCCTAGATGGGCAAGTGGAGTTCAGAATCGATATTATTCCTGGAGCTGCACCAATTGCAAGAGCACCTTATCGGTTAGCACCGATTGAGACGAAAGAATTAAGGACTCAGTTGGATGATTTGTTAGCAAAGGGTTTTATTCGACCTAGCTCGTCCACTTAGGGAGCACCGATTCTGTTTGTGAAAAAGAAGGATGGCTCGATGCGTCTATGCATCGATTATCGCGAGCTGAATAAAGTGACAATCAAGAACAGGTATCCGTTACCCAGGATCGACGATCTATTCAATCAACTGCAAGGGGCAAGTTATTTCTCCAAAATTGATTTAAGGTCAGGTTACCATCAACTTTTCAGTCAGAGATGAAGATGCGCATAAAACTGCATTCAGAACTCGCTATGGCCACTATGAGTTCTTGGTGATGCCTTTCGGGCTCACTAATGCACCTGCAGCATTCATGGATCTCATGAATCACGTTTTCAAGCCATACTTGGACAACTTTGTCATTGTCTTCATTGATGACATTCTTATTTACTCAAAGAGTCAAGCCGATCATGAAAGACATCTTCGGTGTATCCTTAAACTTCTACAACAAGAAAAGCTCTACGCCAAGTTTTCAAAATGCGAGTTTTGGCTTCCTGAAGTCCAATTTCTTAGACACGTGGTGAGCAAGCGCGGTATCCAGGTGGATCCCGCTAAGATTGAAGCGATTATGAATTGGCAAGATCCTAAGACTCCTACAGAGATACGCAGCTTCTTGGGTCTAGCAGGATACAATCGACGTTTCATTGAGAACTTTTCAAGGATTGCTGCACCCTTAACATCGTTAACTAGCAAGAATGTCAAGTTTGACTGGGGTCCAAAACGGCAAGAGTCCTTTGATATTCTTAAACAGAAGTTAAGCAATGCACCTGTATTGACATTGCCAGAAGGAATTGAAGAATTTGTGGTTTATTGCGACGCATCGCACACAGGTATGGGATGTGTGCTTATGCAGAAGGGCAAAGTTATTGCATATGCTTCCCGATAACTAAAGGTGCACGAGAAGAATTACACCACCCATGATTTAGAGTTGGGTGCCGTTGTATTTGCACTAAAGCTTTGGAGGCACTATTTGTACGGAACCAAGTGTGTAATCTATTCTGATCATAAGAGCCTTCAGTACCTGTTTAACCAGAAGGATCTTAACATGAGACAGCGTCGATGGATGGAGACACTAAATGATTATGATTGTGAAATCCGATATCATCCAGGCAAAGCGAATGTAGTCGCCGATGCCTTGAGCCGAAAAGAAAGGGTTAAACCTATTAGGATCAATGCCAAGAGCATTGAATTAAAGAACAGCTTGAATGAAAGGTTGTTAGCCGCTCAAAAGGAAGCTGTATTAGAAGCTAACTATCCGAATGAGAAGTTGGGCGTAACTGCTGAACAGTTATCGTATGGCAAGGATGGAATCCTAAGATTGAATGGTCGAATATGGGTTCCAATCTATGGAGGACTTAGGGATGTGATTCTTCAAGAAGCCCATAGCTCCAAATATTCTGTTCATCCTTGCAGTGATAAGATGTACCAGGATGTAAAAGCAAATTATTGGTGGATAGGTTTGAAGAAATCTATAGCCACTTATGTGGCTAAATGTCTGACGTGCGCGCAAGTTAAAGCACGCATTAAAAGCCGTCAGGTTTG
>JARYGA010056187.1:0-85753 GCA_030545235.1 Helianthus tuberosus
ACCACTAAACTTGAGTGGTTTAGCCGAGTTAAAACTCTTGAAATTGCATGGACCATTGTTGTTGTTGTTGGCTTGGTTCCATTGAGCAAAGAGGTTTGGGAATTGAGTAGCCATTTGCTGCGCAATGATTTCTGCCAGTTCGGCAGTCGCTATCTGGTTTTCGCGTCGAGGAGGCATTCTAAAAGAGGAAACATGAAAGGAAACGAGTGAGAGAATTAGACGAAAAGAATGAGATGAAACAAATCTGATGAAAGCAAGGATAGTGGTCATTTGTTTGTTACTACAAAGCAACAAACGACCCCGGTGATTAATCAAAGTAAATAGGTCAAAAATAATGTATCTCGAAGACATGCTCGCCTATAAGTGAACACTCATCCCAAGAATTCCCAGGTAAGCACAACTGGTCTCGCGTCTGATGAGATATATACGAAGTGCTTGCCTAGACAGAAAACCCAGAATACAGGCATTCACCCTTCCAGTTTGCACGTGTTCACATTATTTAAAACCCAAAACCTTGACGAGATTTTTGAAAATTCAAAGGGGTTCAAAACCTTACAATAGAGGGTTCAAAACCTAGTAATCAATCATCCTAGAACAGATGATTAGTTTTCAAAGTGGTTTTGAAATTTATGTTCTTGTTGTGGTCGTCACCTAAGGATAGGTGACAGTAATGTTTTATGACTAAACGCAAGTAAACTCGCGTTAGGGTCCTAAGAAGGTTATAGACTAGGTCAAAGCATTACTAATAACCTAATTCCCTATAACCATTAGCTCTGATACCATCTTTTCTGTCACACCCCGACCACGTAGAACATACAAAACGTGGCGGAAACATCGGGGAGTGTTGTAACTGAATTAATGTTTCACAACCATGGAAATTAAAGTTTCGTTTTATTCATCAAACAAGCGAGTTACATTGTCTTTAAACAAGAAATAAAAGTACATAACATAAATTAACTAGTTCTTGTCTCGTTTTAAGCCACTAAGGCACAGGTCCGCCTAAGTATATGTCTTGATAAGTCCTATGCATCATCTCTTGAAAACACATGTGAAAATAGGTACGTCAGCATAAAAATGCCTGTGAGATACATAGGTTTTGTGAAAACAGAATTCATGACTTATGTTTGAGAAAATGTTTAGTCATGAACCTGGTAATTTGCTTTGTCTTGTAAATCATTTGAAAAACGATAAGATCAGATGATATGTATAAATAAGAGAATAATGTATGGTTAAATGAACAACCATATAAAATGAGTTTGTATAAGATCAGTTGTTTGTAAATCAATGTCTTGTGAAAAGTATGTTATTTGTATAAAATGTTATATGCCTCAAATTGAAATGATTCAAATAACGCTACAATATGTGATACCATACAAACACTTATATATAGGAAGTACCAGCGGCGTATCCACCATGCTTGTATCATATTACACACGCCTCGTTACTTAATCACTTACTCAAACCAAACCACCAAGATGTAATGTTTAACAATTGTAGAAATGTTTATGTATAGTCAAATGTCTATTGTCAAATGTAAATCATGTCAACAGATACAAACGGTTCACATGGTTCAACAGTCACAAACGGTTCACACGGTTCAACAGTTACAAACGGTTCATATAATCAAATGGTTACGACGGTTTACATAGTCAAATGGTTACAACGGTTCAAAATGTAGTATAATGTGTTCATATGCTGGATGAGCATATGCAACAAAATGCAATGTAAAACAATGTACTAAGTATGCACGTAATGGACATACATAGCATAAATGTAATGTAAAACAATGTACTAAATAATGCACACAATGGGCATACATAGCATGAAATGTAATGTAAAACGATGTACTAAGTACGCACACAATGGGCATACATAGCATGAAATGTAATGAAATCATGTACTATAATGTACTAACGAACATAGCAGGTATATGATGTGAAAACAGGAAAGCATGAATGTAACAAGTAGGCACATGTGTTTCACCCCAAAACAGTTTGGAAAACAGTAAAAGAGGGGTCTATGTACTCACTTGAGATTGCTTAGTAGTCCTTGAGTAACAACCAAACAATGCTAGAGATCACGGAATCAAACGGCACCTAATATAGGTAACTATGTTAATAAACCGGACCTAAATCGGAGGATCGGATAGAATGAGGGTTCGTAAACCAAACGAGTATAGAGCCTCGTGTCACATGGTTTAACAAAGCCTTCATACTAAATGAAACCTAACCTAAGTGCTTTCGACCCATCGCGACCCATTAAGGTAGCTTAGGCTACTTTAACGCGTCGTGCGCGCAAAAGCGCACTCGAGACGTCTAACTAGCCCTATGACAAGTGTTATATGCCTAAACATGCTACATAATCAGTTATGTGACAAAAGTTTAGGTTACATATTCTTAATTACCAATTATACATGAAAAGGGTATTCTGGTAATTTACCTAAGGCATATAAACTACCTATCATACAACTACTCAAACGATGTGACCATAGGGTATAACCTCGGAAGGTTATTCCCTATATGCTATGGTCACCTAATGTATTTGGTCGGATCCTAAAGATCGACCAAACGGGTCGGGTTCGAAGGTATAAGCGATTTATCAGATCGCTTACCCTACGACCCTAGACAACGTGGTAATCAGTAGGCATAGTCCCAAGGGACTATGACCATCGTGATTACAATCACGTTGCGAAGTTCAAACGAACTTCGCATTGACCATAAACTGGTCAACGCTGAAAGTCAAACAAAGTTTGACTTTCGGACTCGAAAAGCAATAAAAGAAAGAAAAGAACGAAAGAATACTTACGAAGGGTCCCCGAATGCTAATCTCGATCCAAGTAACTCAGGTATGAAACAATGGTTTCAACTTAGAGCTTCTAAGATCAAAATTCTTGTGGGTTTTTGCAAGTGAAGGCAAGGGGTATTTATAGTATTCGTAGAGCCGTTAAGATCGTTCCTCGTTAACCGTGCTTCAATCTCAACCCTCCACCTCAAAACCCTGGTTTTTGAAAACCATTTGAGCCCACGGTATTGCCAAAACCATGTGCGAAAGTGAAAATGGACCAGATGCAATGTTTCTGTCCAGGTTAGGCAGTCACGTAGCGCCACTGGTAAAGGCCTTATGCAGTCGCGCTACGCCACCATGCACCAGATTCAGAAAAGTTTCCAAAAATGGCAGAAATGGTCCCTGCAGCCCTTTTAAGCTATTTTCGATGCGTTTGAACCCCGTTAACCTCATTTCAAGGCTCTAAAATGAAGTTAAAGTATAGGGAACTCAAAACATGCTCAAAAATATCTAGGATGTCGGTTCGTTTGGTCGTACGATCGCGATGTTCGCTTAATTACGACGGAATGCGCATAAGCGCGAAAAACGATCCAAATTGCGCGACGAATGGATTTTTCTTATGCCAAACACTAAAATAAAATATTTTAGTGCTTGCATAAATTTTTGGATGTCCGGATGTATTCAGAACGTAAGTTATGCGCGAAAATGCAAACTTGTGCACTTTTTGACGCTTTTAGTCCCTGAATGACCCAAAAGTTTATTTTAGCACACCGAACCCCTCAAAGCCTATTTCTAAGCTATATAAAGGATATTTAAGGTGTGTTTAACTTATGGTCATGTTCCGGAAAGTCTGTTACAGTTCAAATTGGCATACTTTCGTAGTTTGTCAACTTTAGTCCCTGTAAGCGATTTAACTTGATTTTGTCATACCAAAGCCTTCAAAACTTATTTCTAAGTTATGTAAAGGTTATTTAAGGTATGTTAAGCCTATTTCACTATTCTAGATTGTTCGTTGCTTTAAACTGGTTATATTTACGCATCAGTGCGCGTATAACCTTCCAGAAAGTGATTTAGAGCTTGAAATCGAACAAGAATTGATATGTGCAAAAGATACACATATTTATACAAGTCCAAAGTATGAAATACAATATTTCATTAGCTTGGTATTTGTTTGATGGTCGCAGTGACCCAGGTGCCACATGGGAGTTTTTAATTGATGATTAACACCTCTCAACATTGATCGGTATTTTGGCAGCCACCTTAATTACCTTTGGGCTTTTGATAACCACTGGACATAATCAAGGCCCAACATCATGAGCCATACATCACGAAAGAGGGAGCCCATTATCAATCGAATTGGCAGCCGTGAACAATTTTTGGGGTACTTGATTATTATCGATTTTTTTTAGGAGGCAGCCGGCTCTCAACTTCATTACTCAACATCATCGACCATATCAAGCTTTGGAAGATTTGTCACACATCATGAGTGGCTAGTCTCGTCGGATTCACCCCGGTGTAGATTGTTGTAAGATTTTCTTGGGTTTATGTATTTGTATTTTGATTCGACTTTGTAACAATTTGTGTTGATTTTGGAAACCATAGACAATTGTTTGCATTTGTTTCGTATTCGTGAATTGTCGAACGATGATAAAGTTATGACTTTGCGAAATGGTTATGTGTAATTATGCGTTGGCGTGGTTAGGATTTACTTGTGTTGATTACAAAGTGCATTCTTGTCCATTCTTCGGGACGTTGATAGTTATTGGCACCTAAGTCACGGTACACTAAATCCGTTAATCGTTATGGAATTGAGTTGAATTAAAACATATAGGAACACTAGGTCTTGCAATTATCGAACCGGGTGTGATCCATATTCTAATTTCTTGTTTCAACTTTTTAGTTTAGTTTACAATTTTAGTTAATATTCAATTGATTTCGATAACATCAATTTGTCGGTTCATTCCGATTTATTTTAAAAACCAAACAGATAAATAAAAATAGCAATCTTCATAATCATTTTGTACATTATTTGTAAATAGTCTAACTAATCGAACGGGTCGTGCGATACTGACCACATGCTCTTCGTGGATACGATACCCGACTTACCCTAGCTACCTAGGTTTAATTGGCTTTTTGACTGATGGGGCGACACGGTCACGTCAAAATGGCGCCGTTGCCGGGGAGCTAGTGCGCTTAGTATTTCATTGCTTGTTCGATTTTAGTTTAGTTTATTTTCTTTCCTTTTTCTTGTATATTTGTGATTTTACTTCGGGTGGTCGAGCTTGTTTGTGCAGGTACATGTTTTGCAGGTACTATCTTTCAATATGAATTGGGTAGATGATGATCCAAGTGAGTGTTGCGGAAGCGGAGAGCATTATTTAGAAGATTGCTCTGTTTTCCATGAAAAAGTTCAAGCCAACAAGGATCGGGAAGACTACCTCAGCAGATTGTATGAATATAGGAGGGCGGACTATGAAGATTTCAATGGTCCATCCTCATATTATCCATACGATAATCCACCACCACCATATTATCAAGAGTACTACTATGAACCCAAATTTCCACATTTCTCAAGTTACCGGGAGGTGTATGATGATTATTATAATGAATACCCTCAACCGGCATACGAGGAACCTCAAGACTCAATAAGTTCCAAGCTCGATGCCATCATGAGTGCCATCACCACTTCAAATCAAGAGATTAAGATGGAATTTGAGGCGAGAGGTAAAGCTCATGAAGCCTTGGCAAAGAAAGTGGGTTAACTCGCCGAAGAATTGGCTCAACTTAGACGAGACTGAGAGGTGTTGGCTAGTGGTACAATGGTGGATGGTGATGTGGTGGAAGAGATTATTGAACTTCCGGAGCAAGTAATTGAATGTTTGAACCGAGCGGAAGACATGACACCGCAAGACGAATCGGATTCGAAAGAAGCTCACGTTCATATTCATCCTTCTTCCAAACTTATCACTCCAACCAACAAAGTTGGTGATGCGGGTTTGTGCATAAAGATTCGAAGGGTGGCGTTGCAAGACATTGGCCATGTTGTTAAGAAATGACCCCGAAGTTGTACAGTGCGTATGCCGAATATAATAAAAAGAGTATGGATTCGGCATGCTAATTACCGAGCGTATGTTGGAAACTCGGTAGGCAAATGTGCACTTCGACCACCATGAGAGGTAAATCAGGTATGATTGTTGTAGGGTTTGTACTAGTATTCGTTTATTTTATTTTCATAGTTAAATGAACGTTGTGGGTGTGTTCCCTATATAACCCTCACGAGACCTACTCGTCCTCCCGAGCAATCGGGTGGTTTAAAACTGCTTGTTGCATACGCTAAATGCAACCGTGATTCCAACAAAAGTGAGTTAGGCTTGTTATTGTTGTAAATTATTTTTCCACATAAATCAAAGTAATTAATGTATGACTTGGTAATATTTTCATAAAAGTGGTAGAACTACGTAGCTAATAAATTTTAATGGTTGTGAGAAGCATGCTTCTACACAAGGGTTAAGATTTGTAGGTACATTATGTTCGTGGGACGACCGCTTTCTTAAAGAGAAGAAGAGCACACGAGGAATGAGCTCAAAAATCAGGTGCATACGTTTCTTTTTTACTTTTGATTTTTAGTTAGCAAATAAGTGGATTGTAAATTGTATTTTATTTTCCGGGGTGAAATTTTGGGGAGGTTAGCCGTGTCACATCCCTTGTGCGTTTTAAAAACTCTAGTTCTCACACATTGAGGAGAATGTTTACCTCAAGTGTGGGGATGGGGGAGTTAGTAAAAGTTTTCGATTTTTGACCCGTTCATTTAAACATGTTAGGTCCCGGATTGATCCGTTTCGATTGCGAACCGACTCGTACGACGTGCGGAATCCGTGCACGAGCAAGACCGAAACACACGAACGTAAAATAATCTGTGATTCTGTATATGATTTGAAAAAATACAACACCTTGAATCGCTTGAAGCTCTTTCTCTCTCTACTTTCTCTCTCTAGCCTCTATCTTCTCTAAAGCTCCAAAATGAGGAAAGATCTCCAAAAGTTTTTGAACTAATCCCTAACTCCTCTATTTATAGGCCAAGGGTTATAATGAGATATCTCATTATTTACACAAATGCCACCTTGCCTTTTACTAAAATATAACACTATAAGCACAAAACTTAATCTATTTCTGCTACGGTCTTGAGATGACGGAGGCGATAGACATACTGCACTAACAGACTCCCCCTTGGATATTGCCGCAGTCAATCTCAAACATTTAGTCAGGCTCGTAGCTTCTTTTCTTTCTCTCTTTCTGAGTCTTCTTGAAGCTTTAACACATTTTCAGCAACGAAGACTCCCTCTTGCTCGAACAGAATCCCGGTGGATCTGTTTTCAGCTCCAGCTCCTTCCTTTTGGTTGACTCTTCAGGCTCCCCCTTTCGTCAAGCTTCCGTGATTTGGGATCGACACCTGGCTTTCCGGTTACAAGCTCTTCTGGGATAGTTACGTGGCTCCTTGAATGCACGCTCCCCCTTTCGTTGAGCTCGTCTTCAGACTCCCCCTTAGACTCGGCTATCGGGATCGTAGTCTGGAATCTGCAATCCTCAAACATTTATAAGTAAAACATTTTTAGATTTCCAGGTATCGTAACCTGGCTCCATCAAACTTTCTAAATCAAGATCCTGGGACTAAGATATAATAATATGAAATATATCCAGGATTACTTGAATCACTCCCCCTATCAACAATCTTCATAGATTTGGCAGTTTCAACGAACCGTATCGAAAACTGGCTCTTTTACAGATTTTAACAGTATAAGCATCCAAATCCCTCACAGTTAATCATCCAAGTCCAAATTAATGACCTTGGAGATATCACAAACTGTTTTTGATTTTTGATTAAAACTTCCAGTTTCAAATTAATGAACTTGTTTATTTTCAGAAACACAATCAGCATACTCAGATTTTGAAACTCAGCTCTCTGACATCGGTTGTTGAAAATAAAGCAGAAATCAAAATCTTTTTGAATTTTCTGAAATATAAAGCAGTAAAGAAATATTTATAAACATTTTTACAGACAATATTTTGTTTGAGTTTGCGTCAGAGGATCATATCAATTTTTGACAAGTCACAAGTACCGTTGAGCTTAGTTACACATTAAGAATTAAACAATTCACTTAGATTGTCGATATATTGATCCACTTAAATTTTCATACAAAGTTCAACTGATTTAGGATACGAATTAGGTGAATTAGGAACTTAAACTCATTCATATGTCCCACCTCTTGAATATACTCCCGTATCCAGATCCCAATATTCAGTCTTACAGGTGAGTATACCTAGATGATATCTGTAAGGGGAATAAATTATAGTACGAAACCGTGAGAGCTCAGGTCAGAACTTCCGTTCAGCAGAGAGATGACGGCTCGACTTTTGGTGTGTCCCCTTTAGAGGATCTTTTTGTTACAACAGCCATGAATAGCATTTTTCAATGTTTCATCATTTTTTAGCTGAGGGTTGTGCTATGTTTCAAGCAATGCGGAAAGTATTCTCCGGGGACTAGGCCATTGCTTCCGCAAAATCAGAAGTCCCGGGATAATACCCCAGATATCACTATGTATAAAGACCTAGTATCTCAGAAAGAGGGGTCCTTCAAACGAGATTTCAGGGGTTACCTATATATCCAAGTAGTGTTCCCCACGAAATAAGCAAGTTTGAATTTAGGTTTATATCCCGAAAAAGTTTACTAAATGTATAAAAACCTATCGGCATATCATCAGTGAGACTGTTTAACGCTATATAAACATTTCATTTCTTTAGCATACTGTAACTGTCTACTGATGTACTATCATTTCCTCTTTTTACACAAAAACTCATTTTTGAATTTTATCATGTTTTTTGGCCTTTTCAAATTTTCTAATGTTTTTGGATTTTCTGACAACAATACTCCCCCTAAAATGCAAAACCATTTAATGAAAATTTGACAACCAACACTGATAGCTTTGTCTCGCCATCCATTTTCTGCATCTTGCTCTGATTTGCAGAAAATATAACGTACCCCCATGATTTACAACCCATTGATTTTCGACAGTTTGAAAACCGTTTTTCAATCTTGTGAAAGTAATCATGTTTGTTCAGCCGTGAGGGTTTCGGCGTATTCAATCAACATATTTTTTAATTTTAGAATTTTTGACAAATATTAAAAACAAACATATTTTTGGTTTTTAAGTTTTTCAATTTTTAGGGTTTTTGAAATATTGTTTATTTATGTACAGAAAACGATAAACTCCCTGTTCAACCAAACCAGGGTTCAGCAGCCTTCTCCTCCTGTGCCAGGCTGCTCATCAATTCTCTTCCTTGACAATCAAACTTCATGAGTACCTGCACATTTTCAAAAACTCAATTACTTGAACAATTTAGCCCAGGTCTGTTGGACCTTAGGCATTTCAACACAATATGTATCATTCAATTTCGGAAAATCTTTTTCATTCACAAAAACGTTTTCATCTTTGACTTTGCCCTTTTCATCTTTTATCAAAGTCACTTGTTTCTTAACACTCCATGTTTGTCCTTTTGGAGTACCTCTTTTGTAAAAATGGGAATCTTTTTGAACATTTTGTTTTTGATCAACAACTTTTGGTTTCCAAAACTCTTGTGGTTTTGTCATATCAACAGTTGTTTTCCAACTTTGAGTTGTTCTGACTCTGGGTGTGTGAGAAATCTGTGTTTGTCTTGAATCAGACCTAGTCTGTTTTGGTTTCCAAGTTTGATTCGAAGCAAACTTGTTTGTGTTGTACCTCCAAGTTTGTTTTGAATCAGACCTGGTCTGTTTTGGTTTCCAAGTTTGATTCGAAGCAAACTTGTTTGTGTTGTATCTCCAAGTTTGTTTTGAATCAAATCTGGTTAACCTTTGTTTCACGTCCTTTTGTTTCTCAACATTTTCAGGCTTCTTTTTGTCAACATCCACAGGTTTCAGATTTGGACACTTTCGTGCAAGATGTCCAATTTGATCACACTTAAAACATGTTCTTTTTTAAACATCTTTAACCTGTGGTTGTTGCCTTTTCTTTTGAGCACAAAACTCTTCATTAGACTGTTGTCTAAATTTGAGTTTTTCTTCTTCTTCAAAACTTTTTCCTTGAACAAAACTCATCTTTGCCTGAGAATTTGGCACTTCATTTTTCTTCCAATTTTGTTTCTTTTTATAACCCAACCCAGCCTTCATATTTTTCTTCTTGAAACCAGGCTTATTATAAAAAGTTTTGTGACTTTTACCAACAAACTTTGAAATTTCCGACTTCTCAATCTCAACCATTTTGAAAACTTTATCGACCTTCTCTGAAATCACATTCTGAATCGGAAATACAATATCTAAGAATAGTTTGTCCGATCCAATCATGGTATAGACCAATCCCTTTGAATCATCATCCAAATTTTTCTCGGATTTTGTGTTTTTCAGATAACCATCATGAAAATTTCCTTCATCTTCATCCTGTGATTCAGACTTACCTTTTGTAGACTTATCTTTCAAAACGCTTTCAACAACCTTACTTACCACCTCTGAATCATTAGCATCATCAGATTTGGAGTAAGTCACATCGATACTTTCAGGTAACTGGTCAGCTATGTTCAAACCCTTTGCCACCTTTTCCTCATCATAAAAAGTATAATTGTTTCTGAATGGTGGTGGTACCTGATGAAACTCTGAACCAATACCCTTTTTGCAATTGTCAGTATCTTTGTCATCTGGTGTGATGTTGAAAATGCGTTCAAGAATGTACGAAGAGTTATGATAACTTTGAAGTTTTGTAACAACCTTTTCTTTTTCAGCCAAGACTTGTTTAAGATTAGCAATTTCATCAACACATTTGTTTAATTCAATTTGCTTTTCTTTAAACTTTCTTTCATACGTTTCTTTAGTGACTAAAGTTTCTGACAATCTTTGATCAAAACTTTTGACTTGGCTCTTCAAAGTATCATAAGCTTCTTGTACTCTCTGACTCGACCATTTTAAAGAATCATACTGTTTTTGTAAATCTTGAAATTTAGATTCTTTTTCAACACAATCGACACATTTTGCTGAACACATTTGTCTATACACATCATTATCCTTTTCAAGATCTTGACATTTCTGTGTCAGCTTTTCAACTTTTAGTTTCAAAATTTCTTCTTTTTCAATCATTTCTTTACATTTTATTTTGAAAACATTTTCAATTTTATTTGTTTCAATTTATTTTGTTTTTATGATGTCATCTTTTTCAGTACAGGCTTTGCACATTTCTATGCAATTCCTGCACTTGTTTTCATTTTTATCATCAGACTGTTCAATGCTTTTGTCTTTGTCAAACAATTCAGAAGATTCAGTTTGAATTTTTTCGGTTACCACACCTCCTTCTTCTGTCTTTTTCTGATCTTCATCTTTCATCTGTTCTTCTTCATTAGTTTCCTTTGCCGTTTTCTTTACTTCCTCTATCAGCTTTTCCAGCTCTTGTTCTTTCCTCTTTTTCATCTCTACCACCTTCGGTAGACTTGCTTCACAAACCTCTCTAATTTTCTTCTCCAAATCAGGCAAATATGCTTTATCAGATAATCTTCGTGTGTTGAAAGTAGCTTGCCTTGGAATCAAACTTGTTACGGCTTTGAAATCCACTTTTAATGGGTTAACAACTGGATTACCCTGTGGATCCATGTAACATTCCAACTCATCATTCCATCGTTTGGCTCTCTGAGCTTCTTTGAATGGTTCGTTTAATTTTCCAATTTCCCATCTTGCATAATCTGCTTTCCACCATCTGTCAGAATCAGTTTCTCCTGACATTTTAAATCTTCTTCTTGATATTCGCCCATTGTAAATCTTTAATCACGGGTGAGGATCCGCACGGGTGGTGATCCGCGCGGGTGGGGATCCGGGAGGCTAAGGTGATCCGTGCGGGTGAAGTTGACTTCTTTGACCTCAAAGAATAAAACCACTTGCAACAAGACAAAAACCTTCACGTGATAATCTGTTTTCAATTAAAAAAATGTCCGACAACTGTTATCTTTCACATGCAATCTAGATTAAAACAATAAGAACATGGCCGTTCAGAACAAACACATGGATATTGGTCTTATAGTTCACACCGATTGCTATTAATGATTCACATGTGCTGCTGACAAGGTTGACTAACAAACCTGAATATGTTGACTAAAATGACAAACATGAATTGTTATGACGCGTATTGTTATCCGCGCAGACAAGTTATCCGTGCGGATAGGTCAACGAATAGTCAACACGGATTGCTATCCGTGCGGATGAAGTGTTCGTCCGGATGGTCAACTAATAGTCAACACGGATTACTATCCGTGCGGATGAAGTGTTCGTCCGGATGGTCAACTAATAGTCAACACGGATTGCTATCCATGCGGATGGGGATCCGGATGATGTTATCCGCACGGACAAGTTGTCCGTGCGTGTGGCAAGTCAACAAGTCAACAAGTCAACACGGATTGTTATACGCACGGATGGGGATACGTACGACTAAGGTGATGCGTACGGGTGGGTGATCCGTATGATGTATGTTATCCGCACGTGTGACACAAACTCCTATTCGACCAACAAACAATATCACATGCAAACTAACTTTCAAGCTCTGAAACAATCACATGTACTGCTGACACACTTAAATGTTCACATGCATATCTCATCAAATGCCGTTTATCAATTAATGATCATGCAGTACTAAAAGAAATCACGTGATATGCTGATAAATTTGACTGACAAGCTGAATATGTTGACCAAGTGACAAAGTATTGAGTTCACGTGGCAAGCTTAAGTGAAATATTGTGACACGGATTAAGAGGTCAACTTAAGTCAACCCGAGTAAGTTGTCCCCACGAGAATATTATCCGTCCGGATAGTCAACTACGGTCAACCCGGATAAGTTGTCTGTACGAAGATGCTATCCGTGCGAGTAGCCAGTCAACTGATGGTCAACACGAATTTGTTATCCGCACGGAGAAGTTATCCGTGCGGGTGACAAATAACAACAGCAACAGTTTTCAACATTTTTTACAAACTTTCGAACCACAAAATTCTCGATTTCTTCCAAACGGCTTTGAATTAGGATATGAATCTTTGAAGACTTGTAGATTAGGTACTTTCGCTCAACATATCCAAAATTCAGCAGTTTTCGACCGTAAAAACCTGTTCAAATTGACAAAAATCAGATAAAAACATGAAGAACAAGAAAATATGAGAAATTTGACAAATCTGGATGATTTAGGCTCTGAATCTGATCAAATCTTGAACGAAATCATGCGTTTGATCCTCGCAACCGAGCTCCTGCTCTGATACCACTTGTTAGGTCCCGGATTGATCCGTTTCGATTGCGAACCGACTCGTACGACGTGCGGAATCCGTGCACGAGCAAGACCGAAACACACGAACGTAAAATAATCTGTGATTCTGTATATGATTTGAAAAAATACAACACCTTGAATCACTTGAAGCTCTTTCTCTCTCTACTTTCTCTCTCTAGCCTCTATCTTCTCTAAAGCTCCAAAATGAGGAAAGATCTCCAAAAGTTTTTGAACTAATCCCTAACTCCTCTATTTATAGGCCAAGGGTTATAATGAGATATCTCATTATTTACACAAATGCCACCTTGCCTTTTACTAAAATATAACACTATAAGCACAAAACTTAATCTATTTCTGCTACGGTCTTGAGATGACGGAGGCGATAGACATACTGCACTAACAAAACACTACACATTGAGGACAATGTTTACCTCAAGTGTGGGGATGGGGGGAAAATTTCAAAAATTTTTCAAAAATGTCTTTGTTTGAAGCAATCTAAAAAGCACAAGTAACTAAGTCAACGAGGGATGGCACAACCCATTTGGTCTATTGTCATGGTCAAGTTCAAATAATTAGCATGACGGGTATTTAGCGGGTGGTTATTTGGGAATAATCCACCTAAGAAACTAGCATTTGATGCATGTCACATACCATACCCTTGATACATGTGAGGTTTTGAGCCACTTTGACATCATAGAAATACATACTATTGTTTCTTTGTTTGAGTGGACCATTAGTCATGTATTTTAGAACTTGCAACTCTTTATACATTTGAGACCATAGACCGAATACAAGCACGAGAATGATTAAGGCATTCGGTAAACCTTTTCCTTTTTACACCATTTATATATCCGTACCCAAAAACTTATCCCTTAGTAGCCAATTTTGAGCCTAACCCTTTCGTTTGACCACACTATAGCCCATAACCTTAAACCTTTTTCTTTTAAACCCCTGTGATGGAAATTCGATTTTAGGATTATTTGTTTGTATAGTTGTGGTTTATATTTGCAAAAAAAAAATGCAGAAAAATTGTGAAAAAGAAGAAAAAAATTGTTAAGAAAAGCACAAAAATATTTGTTTATAGTTTGATTGAATAAAAGGCGAAAAATTGTTGCCTTCTAGTCGATGTTTGTAGATAATTGTGTTTAGCATAGTTATTTTGTAATAAAAAATCGAGTTTTCATCACCTTAGCCACTTTAAAAATATCATATTCCATACCCTTAGCCTAGCCCCGTTACAACCCTTTAAAGCCCTTTTGACTTGTGCTTGGTATTTGTGTTCGGTGGTGGAGAATGATTGAGTTGCAAGCTTATGCGGGTACGTGTTCTAATCGGTTTGAGTGATTACTTAAAAAGTGCTAATGCATCATTTATTAGCCAATTTTTGAACCGAGTGGAGAGAACAATGTGAGGGATGTGCGTGATTTCCTAGTTTCAAGGGCGGGTTAATCTTGGATAACCATTACAGATGTGATTATTAACTTTACCGTTAGATATTTTTGTAAATTGTAAAAAAGTTTGAACCGGGTATGACAATAGACCTTAACCTTATTCTTGGGAATGGGGAGTGTGTTTTTTCTTTCGACCCACGTGAAAGTAAAAAAAACAGATTTGCTTGAGGGCAAGCAAAAGACAAGTGTGGGGATGATGATCGGTGGAATTTAGGCACACTTTAATTGGTATTATTTATAATCTAAATGCATCGATATTGTCATGAAAGATACTACTCTAATTGGTTTTTATATGTTGTGGGTTATGAAGATAAAGTGCGCTAAAATGATGAATTAGTAAAATGAATTTAAAATAGAATCTCTACAAAAGGTATCAATTATATTATGTTAAAAAGAGTTTTCTATTACAATTAAATGCCATTGATTTATACTTATTGCAATTAATTGTTTGTAAAATGAAAAGTGACGTATGAGAGCACTAAAAATAGAATTGAATGAAAAGTTGCAATTAATTCTTTTGATATTGTATACAGGAGACGTATGAAAAGTTGGAAGGAAATTATGGGCTGCTAATTACTTGGGCTTTGGTTAATGAATGAAAGGATTGGGGGGACACAACTTTGAAGAAAGTTTGGCAGCTGGGCTCTCGACAATTGGCAACAGCTTGATTTGACTTTGTGGGCTCTCATGAAAAGAAAACATCATCATCATTCATGCGAATATAATCATAATCGACTGAGGCAGCCACTATCATATGTTTGGGAGTTTTTAATTGATGATTAACACCTCTCAACATTGATCGATATTTTGGCAGCCACCTTAATTACCTTTGGGCTTTTGATAACCAATGGACATAATCAAGGCCCAACATCATGAGCCATACATCACGAAAGAGGGAGCCCATTATCCATCGAATTGGCAGCCGTGAACAATTTTTGGGGTACTTGATTATTATCGATTTTTTTTAGGAGGCAGCCGTCTCTCAACTTCATCACTCAACATCATCGACCATATCAAGCTTTGGAAGATTTGTCACACATCATGAGCGGCTAGTCTCGTCGGATTCACCCCGGTGTAGATTGTTGTAAGATTTTCTAGGGTTTATGTATTTGTATTTTGATTCGACTTTGTGACAATTTGTGTTGATTTTGGAAACCATAGACAATTGTTTGCATTTGTTTCGTATTCGTGAATTGTCGAACGATGATAAAGTTATGACTTTGCGAAATGGTTATGTGTAATTATGCGTTGTCGTGGTTAGGATTTACTTGTGTTGATTACAAAGTGCATTCTTGTCCGTTCTTCGGGACGTTGATAGTTATTGGCACCTAAGTCACGGTACCCTAAATCCGTTAATCGTTTTGGAATTGAGTTGAATTAAAACATGTAGGAACCCTAGGTCTTACAATTATCGAACCGGGTGTGATCCGTATTCTAATTTCTTATTTCAACTTTTTAGTTTAGTTTACAATTTTAGTTAATATTCAATTGATTTCGATAACATCAATTTGTCGGTTCATTCCGATTTATTTTAAAAACCAAACATATAAATAAAAATAGCAATCTTCATAATCACTTTGTACATTATTTGTAAATAGTCTAACTAATCGAACGGGTCTTGCGATACTAACCACATGCTCTTCTTGGATACGATACCCGACTTACCCTAGCTACCTAGGTTTAATTGGGTTTTTTACTGATCGGGACGACACGGTCACGTCATCAAGGTGTTCAGTCAAACCTTTTCGATCGAACGACCTTCCGACCCTCACCCAAACACTCTCAACAGTTCTTGTTCTTGATTCTCACTCTTGCTTTCCAAGATTCATAGGATTATTGGCTTACTCAATCTTCACTATGGGAAAGGTAAGATCTCTAACTTTGATTGTTAAATTTTGAAGACTTTGATGGTGTTCAAGATTGTCAGCGACTGTTAGTGTATATAATCTATATCTAGGCTTGTTTAAACTGTTTTGATTCAATCCAAACATAGGGTTTTGTAGATCGGCCTTAGATCTATAGATTTACCGTCTCAATTTGTACAAAAACATGTTAGATTTCA
Source organism: Helianthus tuberosus (assembly GCA_030545235.1). Lineage (NCBI taxonomy): Eukaryota > Viridiplantae > Streptophyta > Magnoliopsida > Asterales > Asteraceae > Helianthus > Helianthus tuberosus. The sequence goes on from JARYGA010056187.1 coordinate 16,615, forward strand.
AGATTTGATGATCTATAGGTGTCGGCAGTCGGTACATATAATGTCAAATTAATCACAAACCATTGAGTTTTAGAGAAATCTGAACATAGGGTTTTGTTAATCGGCAAAAACTCTACATGAAAATGTGTTCAATTTTGGAAAATTGTTAGAAAAAATTTTGATGTTCTTGAGATATTCAAACTGTTCTTCATAACAATTGATCGAATGGCAGTTCGATCGGATGGGAATCCGATCGGATGGCCATCCGATCCAATGCACTTGTTTATGTTTGAATATTTTTCTAAGTATTGAATGTTTATACATGCTTGTTTTATTCTTTATCTGTTAACAAGTTATTTTGGATAGAATGGCAACTCGATCGGATGGCAATCCGATCGGATGGCCATCTGATTCAAAAAACACATTCAATTGATTGAATGTGTCATGAGCTTACCTGTGTTTGTCATTTTGATCGAATGGCAATCTGATCGGATGGCAATCCGATTGGAAGGCCATCCGATCCAAAATCACTTTATGTCAAGCCTGTTCATCTTTATGCTTACATGTCATTGATCGAATGGTAATCCGATCGGATGACAATCCAATCGGATGGCCATCCGATCCATATCTCTTTCACATGGTTGACGTGTCAAAAGAGCTGAATTGTTATTGTTAGATAGCTCATCATTAGCTAGACTATACAGCTCATTACTAGCTTGGTACTTTATTTTTGATAGATATACGATTGTATTGTGATTGTACTCTTTCCCTTTTTATTGTTTATGGTCTCTATATAAAGCGCCTGTGTATTGTACTCAAAGATATATAAAAATACAAAAAGTATGTTCTCTTACAAAAGCTCTTTATGGTATCAGAGCTCTGATACCGTGTTCTACTCCCTGTCTCTTTCTGCAACATTTTTTTTCTTTTCTCTTTGCGTAATCCTTGCTTCATCTTCAACTAACCTGCTATTCTCTATTTATCCTTGCAAAATGTCAACCACATCTGCATCATCAGATTCTTCATCTGGTGCAACTGCAACATCAAACCAAGGTGAACAAATTCCAAGTTTTACATTCTTACCAATCTAATTTCTATCAAATTAGATGGTGATAATTATCTAGCGTGGAAACATCAAATAGTCACAATACTTAAGACTATGGGACTTTTATCTTACTTAAAGAAGGATGTATCTCCTCCTACAAAAGACTCTGCTGATCGAGCCCACTGGGAGAAGGCAGACGGGTATGTCTCTGTTTGCTTGAATGCAACATTATCTCCTTCAATTGCTCACATCGCTATAGGTACTTCATCAGCCTCTGAATTATGGTCTGTTATAGAAGAAACATATTTTTAGCAACTTTTTTCCAAACAGATGCAACTAAGAATAGAATTTCAAATAATGAAACAAAATGACCTTTCAATTATCAGTTACTGTGACAAAGCTAAACAACTGGCTGATTCATTAAAGGCAGCCGGTGATCCAATCACTGACTCGTCACTTGTTCTACAAACTTTACACGGGTTGAATGATAACCTCACTCCAATCTGACTAAATATTGAAAGAAGCAACGTGTTACCAACATTTCATCAAGTGAAATCAAAACTACTCCCGTACGAGGCTCGGCTAAGCTAATAAGAAACTCACAACATACCTGTTAGTGCGATGACAGCTATGACTATGAAACCACCACATCAGGGAAACCCCGATCGCTTGTTCATCTGTCAAATATGTGATAAAGCCGGCCATCGAGCAAATAATTGCTATCAACTTTGATATCCTCAATCGCAGAATTATCGAGGAGGTGGTAGCGGTGGCCGTTGGCGTGGTGGAAATAGGCGTGGTGGTCAGAATAATGGAAATCACTGGAGCGATAGTCGATTTCCCTCTGGTGGAGGTGGAAATTGGTCACAAAATGTCGAAAATGGAGGAGGTTTCTGGCAGAATCCAAACTCACGTATGGAAGCAAATGTCGCATATGAGAGTAACCCTAACCATCAAATTGGGGCAACTGAGAATGGGTCTTTTAATTTGGGTGGGGGTTCAAGTAGTCAAATTAGACCCATGGAGTTCCCAAATCAACGTACAAGTGGTCCATCTCCACAATTTTACAACAATTTAAACCAAGGCATTTTAGGCCCAGCCCCAAATTCCTCTACTAACCCTATGGGTTTCACAGGCTTTGGCACAAACAATTCCAACTTAGGTGGTTCAAATCAGTCTACCTTTGGGCCATCACATTTTAATTCATGGGTTGCAGACCAGACTACACCACACTATGGGTTATCTGCTACTCTTTCAGACTTATGTGCGACGACTGAGAAATGGATACCAGACTCTGGTGCTACCTCACACATGACGTCAGATGTCTCTTTGGTTAATGATGTTGTCCCATACACAGGTATGGAAAATGTTATTGTCGGCAACGGTATGTTACTCCGCATTTCACATATTGGCCATTCTTTGCTACGTTTATCTCATCAAACCCTTTTGCTTAAAAATGTACTTGTGGCGCCTGGTCTAACAAAAAATCTCTTATCTATTACACAACTTGTCATTGGTCATCCTATTGCTGTAATTTTCTCACACATTGGTTTGTCTATTCAGACTCTGGCCGGGCAGATCATCCACCACATGCAGCCTAGTCCTCACCAGCTTTATTCCTTGTCAGCCACTGCTTCCGCATCACGAGAGTTATGGCATTCACACTTAGGACATCCGTCTGATTCTATTCTGTCTTGTCTTTCATTTTTAAATATGTCAAATAAGTCCTTGAATAATGTCTGTAACTCGTGTCAAGTTTCTAAATCTAGTAGATTGCCTTTTTATTCTGTTGATTCTCATTCAATTATAGCTTTACATATCATTCATTGTGATATTTGGGGACCATCTCCTACAGTCTCTAGATCTGGATACCGCTATTTCATTACGTTTATTAATGACTTTAGTCTTTTTACGTGGATGTATCCATTATCTCATCGCTCAAAGGCTATTGATGCATTCCGGCAGTTCAAAGCACTTGTTGAAAATCTATTCTCATGCACCATTAAACATCTACAGTGTGATGGTGCTCCCGAACTTATTCATGGCCATATGACCAAATATCTTTCAGACGTTGGTATTGCATATAGTATTGCTTGCCCCTACACACCCCAACAAAATGGGGTTGCTGAACAGAAAAACCGTCACCTCTCTGAGATCGCCCGTGCTCTCCTCTACCATGCACATCTCCCACAACGCTTCTGGTATGATGCATATGCTACAGAAGCTTATCTTATTAACAGGCTACCTACACCTGTTCTCCATTACTCCTTGCCTTATGGGATCCTTTTTGGTACCCGACCAGATTACTCATTTCTTCGTACGTTTGGGTGTCTATGTTATCCGTTTCTAGGTAATACTCGTGCAGATAAACTTTCACCTAAATCCGTTCCATGCTTATTTCTTGGTTATGCTCCGTCTTATTGTGGTTATTTATGCTATGATCCTCACACTTGTCGTACATTTACCTCTCGTCATGTTACATTTCATGAGACAGTCTTTGACATTCCCACTACCTCTGTCACTCTTTCGGTTCATCCTTCCACATCTTCCTTTACAGTTCTCCCTCCTCCACCATGTGTGCCATCACCCACTCCCTCACCATCATCTCCTTCATCTTCCTCACCTTCACCTGCTACTCCACCTACTTCACCTTCACCAATTTCTTCACCTACTTCAGCTTCAACTACTTCACCTTCACAACCTTCCCCACCTCCACCTCCACCTCCACCCCCTCCAACTCTTCATACCATGATCAATCGTTCTCGTGATCACACTCGTCCGGCTCGCCAATTTCCTGATCATGTTCTTCTCCATACATCTACTTCTCCTACCACTGAGCCTACTACCTTTTCTCAGGCTCAGAAATGGCCAGTGTGGTGGGATGCAATGCTCACAGAGGTTGCCAATTTGCATTCCAACCGGACTTGGATCTTGGTTTCTCCACCCACTAATGCCAACATCGTTAGTTGCAAGTGGGTTTATAGGATTAAGCGTAATCCTGATGGTACTATTTACCGATATAAAGCCCGATTCATCGCCAAGGGCTTTCATCAAACAGAGGGAATCGACTACACCGAGACATTTAGCCCTGTGGTCAAACCCACTACTATACGGATTGTTTTGTCTGTGGCTTTCTCTGGAGGTTGGGATATCCGACAAGTGGATGTCAACAATGCCTTTCTCCATGGTGATTTATCAGAGACCGTGTACATGTCTCAGCCTCCAGGATTTGTTGATTCCACTCGACCACATCATGTCTGCTTACTTCAGAAGGCTCTTTATGGCCTCAAGCAGGCTCCTCGTGCATGGTTCTCCAAGTTGTCTTCTGCACTCACCACTTTTGGATTTTCTCAGTGTATATCAGATACCTCTCTCTTTGTTTATAGCAGTGGTTCAGATGTCTGCTATGTCTTGGTATATGTTGATGATATCCTTATTACTGGGAGTTCTTCACCCTTTGTGATGAATTTGATTGAGCGCCTAGATTCTCAGTTCTGGGAATTCAGGCTACATTCACCGATGACATACTACACTTGTCCCAGCAAGGATACTTACGTGATTTGCTACATCGGACTGGACTAACTGACTGTCGACCATTGTCTACACCAGTTTCTTCTGGACATCAGCTTTCTTGGTATTCTGGTGTTCCTCTAGAGGATCCCCTGCTATATAGGAATACAGTTGGGGCTTTACAGTATTTGGTTTTGACTCGCCCTGTGATTGCATATGCAGTCAGTAAGGTTTCTCAGTTTCTACAGAAACCTACTGACCGACACTGGGGAGCAGTTAAGCGTATCTTGAGATACCTTAAGGGTACTATCTCCCATAGTTTGGCTATTCGACGATCTAGTAGCCCTGAGTTGTATGCTTATTCTGATGCTGACTGGGCTGGATGCCCAGATGATCGTCGTTCCACTACATGCTACTGCATCTTTCTTGGATCCAACCTTATTAGTTAGAGTTCCAAGAAACAACACACTGTTGCACGTTCTAGCACAGAGGCAGAGTATCGAGCACTGGCCCACACCGCTGCAGAGGTTTGATGGATTATATCCATCATGCATGAACTTAAGATCCCTACTTCTTATCCCCCTACTCTTTGGTGTGACAATCTTGGTGCCACATACTTAGTAGTCAATCCAGTACTTCATCAGCGCACGAAACAACTTAAGATTGATCTTTACTTTATACGAGATATGGTTTTAGCTCAGACGCTCATTATCAGATATGTTTCCACTACTTCTCAGTTGGCTGATCTTCTCACCAAAGGGTTGTCCTCCACTCGCTTTGACACTCTTAGGTGCAAGCTTCACGTTGTTGCGCCCATTTCGCTTGAGGGGGCATGTTAGACAGCTCATCATTAGCTAGACTATACAGCTCATCACTAGCTTGGTACTTTATTTTTTATAGATATACGATTGTATTATGATTGTACTCTTTCCCTTTTTATTGTTTATGGCCTCTATACAAAATGTGCCTGTGTATTGTACTCAAAGATATATAAAAATACAAAAAGTCTGTTCTCTTACAAAAGCTCTTTAGTTATTCACATGGATCGAGTGACAATCCGATCGGATGGCCATCTAATCCAAATGCTCATGTCTTAAACTGTTGATGATCTTTATGGATTTGGCAATCCGATCAGATGGCCATCCGATCCATCAGTACTACACAGAGAGGAGTTTTCTAGAGTTAGAAATTTTTTTAGTTTTCAAAATTTTTGTCACTTTTCATTTTTTGTCTCGAACTTTGTGCAAACTCTAACATTGATCATCATTGTAGGCAAGAGCATCAGATTGGCATAAGGCTCACAACATTTGCTGCATTTTGAATGAAAAATATGAAAATATGGAGCCTTTCAAAGACATGGCGAAGTTTTTAAGAGAAAGTAGGATTAACAAGGCGTTGACTGATAGAACGAAAGTGTATGAGTCTCATGTTAGAATGTTTTGGAAGTCGGTGAGGTATGATGAGAGTGAAAAGACGATATACTCAGCTGTTTAAAAGAAAGATAAAAATGATAAAGATATAGATTTTGAAATTAAGTTTAATGTGGGAGACGTGAGGAGAGTACTAGACTTAGGAGATAATGATGAGGACCCTACTATAGTTCCTGAAAGATTATGCAAAGGTTTATGGTTTAGAATGGGTTTCTCAGGACATGTAAATGGCAAATATCTCAAGTCTATGTTCAGTCGACCTTATAAGTTTCTAGTTCATTGTGTCTTTCATGCTCTATCACACCGAAAGGGAGCTTACGACGAGATATCAGACTATATCATGAACATTATTACTTGTTTGGTGCTCAACAAGCCTTACAATATTTCACAAGTAATATTTGATCACATGGTTGATAATATCAGGGGTGAGAAATACATAATGTACCCAAGGTTCATTCAAATGCTGATTAATGATCAAGTGAGAGACCTTCCAAAGGATCCTGTCGATGAATTAGATCTACAACACATGAAGAGTGAGACTTTGAGCAGATTAAGTCAATATAAAGGTCTGAAGAAGGATGAACCAGAACCAAGAGCTAAGAGAATGATTTGCAAGATTGAAAAACCAGACTATATAGCTCCTGAAAATGATGCTTGGAGGCATGAGAACAGTAATTCAAAGGATGAAACCAATAGTCGAAGGGACATGCATGAGAAGAAGTTAAGATATTGGTTTGTGAAGGACGGAAAGAGGAAGAGAACTCTGAAGGTTTCTCCTGCAGTGGCTGATCCTAAAAAGACTACACCAAAGATTGTTGTTAAGGGTATAGTTGAAAGGGTGAGTCACTAGAAAAGTTAGAATATTTAATGTTACATCTTACTAATGAAAGTTTAATACTTGTTTTGCAGGGCCTTCAAAGAAATCTCCACCGAGACTTGTGGATGAAACAGTGATAGATCCTACAGGGCTAGTGTAGCAGGGTGTTAATTTGTTGAATGAGACATTTGATGATTTTATAAAAAGAAATGAAGAAGCTGCTAAAGCTGCAAAGTCTCAAGATCAAAATGTTGAAAAGATTGATGAATCTTCAAAGAATGTTCAAGAAGAAAGTGTCAAAGAAAAGGAACCTAAAGGCATTGCTCATACTGATTCAAGAGATGCTGATGATGAATCAACTGATACAAAGTCTGAGATTGATAAGTCAAAGATTGGTGTTGGAAATGTTACTTTGAAAAAGAAGCCTCTGAAGAAGAAAAAGAAGGGTTCTGATGAAGAGGATGAGACATATATTCCTACGCCACAAGCAGAGAAAAAGAAAGGCGTCTTGAAGCGAAAAGCTGTTCAAACAGGTGTAATTCCAAAAATGTCAGAGCTAGAAAAGCAGCAGCTTCAGCACCTAAAGATTAAAGTGGTAAAAGTGAAAAGCATATACAAGCTCCAGAGGTTCAAATAGAAAGTATTCCTAAAGTGAAGCTCATAGTGTTAAAGCTACAGAAGTTCAAATTCAAGATACTCCAGAGGTTGAATTAGAAAAGGTTGATAAGCCTAAGGTTGAAAAGAAAGGTGATGATGAAGATGAGGTAGTGATTACAGGTCAAAGAGTATCTACTCCACCACCACCACCAACAAATCCAACCATTCATATTCCTGATGATCCAAAGCAATCACCGCCAAAGAAAGACACTCCTCCAGGATTATTTGAAGGATTTCCTAACATTCATGGTGAATTGAAGGATGATATTCTTCCTGATGAAGACTATGATATGTTTCATGATGCCACAATCAAAGATCTAACAAAGAAAGTAAGTCTTCTAGAGAAAGAGAAAGCAAAAGCTGAAGCAGAACGTGACAAGTTGAAAAAGCAGCTTGAGAAGATTATTGAAGTAAATGAAGAAATGAAGTCTGTTGTGAATGATCATGCAGAAAGGATAAAAACTTTGGTTGAAGATGTGGATGATAATGCTAAACTCTTTGAGCAACTCTCTGCAGAGCTTTCTGGAGTGAATGTGAAATACGCGAACATGAATGAAACTAATCAGACACTGCATCAAATGTTAGATGAACTTCATGAAGCATCTTCAAATTAAATCAAAGTGTTAAAGCTGGAGATTGAAGCTCTAAGGGCTGATAAGGCAGTGAAAGACGAATAGCTTAACACGTTATACGCTGTGATGGAACATCAGCTTGGTATCAATGTCCAAGCTGTATATAACAACTTAGAGATTCAGAGGGTTGAGGAAAGAAGTGCTCAGAGGGAGAAAGAGTTGGCTGAGGCAGCAACTCAAAAGAAGAAAGATTTAATTGTTGAAACTTAAGAAACTGGAGGTTCTTTGAGTCAGCCTGCAAGTAATGATGTTGAGATGGTTGATACTGAAGTGAATGTTGAAGTAGAACACATGGAAGTTGATCAAGATCCAAGCTTTGTACTTGTTGGTGAAGCTCTATCACGTCCTTACAATCTGAATGATGTTATTCGAATGGTGAAAGTAGAACAACGAAAATGGAATGTGAGAGCAGCTGATATCAAGTTTCTATGTTGGAAAGAAGAGGAAGAAGTAGAGGATGAAGAGCTGAATGAAATTCTTGATGCAGTTGACAATTATGATCCGTCTTGGGATGATTTCAAAGATGATGATGATGATGATGATCAAGGGTCAACAAGATTGCTATTTGTGAAGCCTTCAGTCCAACAATCGTTGGAGGATCTTCTTAATGATGAAAGAAATGAACAACAGGAGGAGCAGCATCAGGAGTCTTCTTTTTCTGGAAAACAACACTCTGATCAGGTATTCCTCACACAACCCACTGTTATTTACTTGAATGCTCCATTTGAGGGGGAGATAGAGGTACCAAGGACCAGGGCTGAAATGTTAGAAGAACTGGGTTTGAATGATGGTAATCTTAAGTTCAATATAGAAGATGAGATTCCTTCGTCACCAGAGAAAGAGTATGAATTCAAGCTTGCAAATGAAGCTGACAATTTTGATCATGTTGAGATTGAAGAAGGGTCTGATACATCTGAAGAAGATACGCCCTATCATTATTCTGGGGTTGATGAGACATGTAACATCTGTGCTTGTAATCATTGTGAACAGTTCAGTTATCAATAAAACAATGTTATTTGATCCCAATGTTTGTTTATTTATGTTTGACATTTTTCATGTTTTGACTTTTATTCAATTTCAAACTCTACATCGCTTTCCGGAGAGTTATACGCAAACTGATGCGTAAACGTAATTAGTTTAATGCGACAAATACTCCGGAACATCAACATACACTTAACATACCTTAAATAACCTTTACATAACTTAGAAATAAGTTTTGAAGGCTTTGGTATGGCAAAAACAAGTTAAATCGCTTACAGGGACTAAACTTAACAAACTGCGAAAGTATGCCAATTTGAACTGTAACGGACATTCTGGAACATGACCATAAGTTAAACATACCATAAATATCCTTTACATAGCTTAGGAATAGGCTTTGAGGGGTTCGGTATGCTAAAATAAACTTTTGGGTCATTCAGGGACTAAAAGCGTCAAAAAGTGCACAAGTTTGCATTTTCGCGCATAACTTACGTTCTGAATACATCCAGACATCCAAAAATTTATGTAAGCACTAAAATATTTTATTTTAGTGTTTGGCATAAGAAAAATCCATTCGTCGCGTCATTTGGATCGTTTTTCGCGCTTATGCGCATTCCGTCATAATTAACCGAACATCGCGATCGTACGACCAAACGAACCGACATCCGAGATATTTTTGAGCACATTTTAAGTTCCCTATACTTTAACTTCATTTTAGAGCTTTGAAATGGGGTTAACGGGCCTTAAACGTGTCGGAAATGGCCTTATTACACAACAGGGACCAAAACTGCCAAAAACCAAAGTTTCTGGTCTGCAAGGTCCTTGCGCACCTCAACACTCTGAGTGTTATGGTGCGCAAGCAGTCCCCAGATCAGCAGAAACTTCAGAAACATTGCATCTAGTCCTATCAACTCTTGCACATGGTATTGGGCAATACTAGGGGCTCACATGGTATTGTAAAACCACTATCTTGAGGAGTATGGCCAAGATCAAAGCACGGTTTCCAAGAAACGATCTTAACGGCTCTCCGAAAACTATAAATACCCCCCCCCCATGCCATTGCAAAACCCACAAGAATTTTGATTTGAGAAGCTCTAAGTTGAAACCATTGTTTCATACCTGAGCTACTTGGATCGAGATTAGCATTCGGGGACCCTTTGTAAGTGTTCCTTCGTTCTTTTATTGCTTTTCGAGTCCGAAAGTCAAACTTTGTTTGACTTTCTGCATTGACCAGCTTATGGTTAATGTGAAGTTCGTTTGAACTTTGCAACGTGATTGTAATCACGATGGTTATAGTCCCTTGGGACTATGCCTACTGATTACCACGTTGTCTAGGGTCGTATGGGTAAGCGATCTAATAAATCGCTTATACCTTCGAACCCGACCCATTTGGTCGATCATTAGGATCCGACCAAATACTTTAGGTGACCATAGTGTATAGGGAATAACCTTCCGAGGTTATACCTTATGGTCACGACGTTTAAGTAGTTGTATGATAGGTAGTTTATAAGCCTTAGGTAAATTACCAAAATACCCCTTTGATGCCAAAATTCATTATAAACTTATATGACATAACTTTTGACATCTAATCTGATTTGGCGATAATATTAGGCATGTTAAGGCATATTCTACTTGTCATAGGACTAGTTAGGCGGTCCGAACGCGTTTTACGCGAACGACGCGTTAAAGTAGCATAAGCTACCTAAACGGGTCGTAATGGGTCGTAAGCACTTAGGTTAGGTTTCATTTAGTATGTAGGCTTTGTTAAACCATATGACACAAGTCTCCATACTCGTTTGGTTTACGAACCCTCATTCTATCTAAATCCTCCGACTTAGGTCCGGTTTATTAACATAGTTACCTATATTAGGTGTCGTTTGATTCCGTGATCTCTAGCATTGCTTGGTGGTTATCTTAGGACTTCTGAGCAATCTCAAGTGAGTACATAGACCCCTATTTTACTGTTTTCAAACCGTTTTGGGGTGAAACACATGTGCCTACTTGTTACTTTCCTGCTTTCCATGTTTTTACATCATATACTTGTTATGTTCATTAGTACCTTATAGTACATGATTTCATTTCATTACATTTCATGCTATGTATGTCCATTGTGTGCATACTTAGTACATTGCTTTACATTACATTTCATGCTATGTATGTCCATTGTGTGCATACTTAGTACATTGTTTTACATTTCATTTCTGCTATGTATGTTGACTGATAGCATGCTAGCACATTGATTTACATGACTTTTCTGCTTTGTATGTTAACTTAGCATACTTAGTACATTGTTTTCATATGACATGTATACAATTGCTATAACATTTGGTTTGCACAAACGGGTCTTTATTACGTTCATTAACATTTGCTACGCCGCTCGGTAGTAAGTAGTGGTACCATAGGACTTGACAAATCCCATTCCTGACATCCCGGGTTTGTTTGGATGTAAGGAATGACTGAATCCGAAAACATTTCTTTTGATAACCTTGACTGAGAGGGTTATCCGACTGTCTCAAGGCTTGAATGTATGCGTTAACTTACCACATAAATGTTTGTATCAATGTAACATGCATTACTTTGCAAAACATAACTTTTTGATATATTCAAAATACTTTGTTTTGTACATTTCTACATTTGGATTATGTGACAATACTTTACTTACAATACATAACATTTGTTACACATTACTTGACTACTTTTGGACTATCAACATTTGACATGGTTTATACAAGGACTTTTGACAATTGGTTTAAACATAGACATTATACATTGTTGGTTGGTTTAAGTGACTTAAGTAACGAGATGTGAGTAATATGATACAAGCATGGTGGATACGCCGCTGGTACTTCCTATATATAAGTGTTTGTATTATATTACATATCATAGTGTTATTTAGATCGTTCATTTTGGATTTATACATTTTACACAAGTAACATGTTTTCACAAGACTTTGGTTTACAATACGGTTTATTTTATACAACTCATTTTACTTGGTTATTCATTTAACCTTACATTATTCTTTTATTTATACATATCATTTGATCTTATCGCTTTTTAAATGACTTACAAAACAAAACAATTTACAAGGTTCATGACTGACTTGTACTAAACAACTTTTTCTTAAACTTAAGTCATGAATCCTATTTTCACAAAACCTATGTAACTCACAGGCATTTTTATGCTGACGTACCTATTTTCACATGTGTTTTCAGGTGCTTTTACATAGGATGATGATCGTGACACTAGGGCGGACCTGTGCCTTAGAGACTTAAAATGAAGATAGACTTAGTTTAATTATGTTATGAACGCTTTATTTCCTGTTTAAGACAATGTAACTCTTATGTTGATAAATAAAGTACAACTTTGAATGCCATGGTTATGAAACAATTAATTCTGTTACAACACTCCCCGATGTTTCCGCCACGTTTGGTTGTCCCACGTGGTCGGGGTGTGACAGAAGAGTTGGTATCAGAGCCAATGGTTATAGGGAATTAGGTTATTAGTAATTCTTTGACCTAGACTATAACCTTTCTAGGACACTAACCCAAGTTGTCTTGTGTTTAGATTTTAAAACATACACATCACCTATCCTTAGGTGATTATCAAAACAAAAACCAATTTTTTCCGAAACGATTTTTGAAAAACAATCATCTGTTTTTGGATGATTTATTACAAGGTTTTGAACCCTCTATTGTAAGGTTTTGAACCCTCTGTTATATGATTTTGAACCCCTTTGAGTTTTCAAAATCTCGTCAAGGTTTTGGGTTTTAAATAATGTGAACACGTGCAAACTGGAAGGGTGAATGCCTGTACCCTGGGTTTTCTGTCTAAGGCTAGAGTGTTCGTACAAATCCACATAATCGGACCAGTCACTCTTACCTGGGAACTCTTGGGGTGAGTGTTCACTTATAGGCGAGCATGTCTTCGCGATACATTATTTTTGACCCATTTACTTTGATTAGTCACTGTGTGTCGTTTGTTTGCTTTGCGATGCAAACGAATGACCACCATCTTTGCTTTTGTTGATTTTTGTTTCATCTCATTCTTTTCATCCAATCATCTCACTCGTTTCTTTTCATGTTTCCTCTTTTAGAATGCCTCCTCGACGCGAAAACCAGATAGCGACTGCCGAACTGGCAGAAATCATTGCGCAGCAGATGGCTGCTCAATTCCCAAATCTCTTTGCTCAATGGAACCAAGCCAACAACAACAACAATGCTCCATGCAATTTCAAGACTTTTAACTCGGCTAAACCACTCAAGTTTAGTGGTTCTGAAGGAGCGACTGGGCTTCTTCAATGGTTCGAGAGCATTGAGAATACTTTCCGCCACGTGCAGTGTCCTGACAATCGCAAGGTCGAGTTTTCTTCGAGTGTGTTTCAGAAGAGGGCTCTCACATGGTGGAACGGGGTTATGAGAGACCGTGGTGCAGAAGTTGCTCTAGCACAGACATGGGCTGAACTTAGGGCCCTTATGATGAGGGAGTTCTGTCCTCGTCATGAACAGCGAGCTTTGGAGAAGGAATTTGATGATTTGAAGCAAGATAGTGGTGAGCACAGGGCATATACTGATAGGTTTGAGGAGTTGAGTCTGCTTTGCCCGACTATGGTTACCCCACTCAACAAGGCTATCGGAAGGTACATCGACGGCCTACCTGACTCAGTGCAAGACATCATTACTGGTAGTAACCCTGCCACACTCCGTCAGGCGATCGAGTTAGCAGTGACATTGACTGAGTCACAGGTTCAAAAGGGAAAACTGCACAAAAAGGGTGACAAGGGTAAGAAGCAGGCATCTGACAAGGGGGATAGCAAGAAAGGTCAAAACAAGAATGGAAAGAATTCTTGTTCCTCAAAGGGTTCTAGGAAGCGAAAGGCTTCCCAAAACTATGCCGTTACTGCACAGGCCCAAGCTGCACCAAATCAGCCTACGCAACCACTAGCCAAGAAGCCATATCTTGGCACTGCACCTTTGTGCAACAGGTGTAACGGCCATCACCTACCACATCTCCAATGTCGTCATTGCACTAACTGTGGGAGAATTGGCCATCTTGCCGCTACTTGTGTCATTCCTGTTAACCAGAACCAGGCAGTTCAGAACCAAGCCCAACAAGTTGCTCAGCCTCTTGCTCAGCAACAAGGTCAAGCTGAACGACCTCATTTTCCTCCTGGTTCGTGCTACAATTGTGGGGATCTGACCCACTACAGAAACCGGTGCCCAAGGCTAGCCAACCAGAATCAAAATCCAAATCAGAATCAAGCTCAGGCTCGAGGTCGAGTCTTCAACATGAATGCACAAGAGGCACAAGCAGACAATGAAGTGGTGAACGGTACGTTCTTTATTAATAATCAGCCTGCAACTGTTCTTTTTTATTCGGGTGCCGATAAGAGTTTCGTGTCATTATCTTTTGAGCCATTACTTCGCGTGTCTAGAACGAAACAAGGTAAACCTTTGACAGTAGAGGTTGCTAATGGTGAACCCATTGTTCTTGATTCTGTTCTTCGCAACTGCCAGTTGAACCTTAACGACCATCTTTTCCCTATCGACCTCACGCCTATGCAACTTGGAAGCTTCAACGTTATTGTGGGTATGGATTGGTTAGCCAAGCATCACGCAGAGGTAGTTTGTTTTGAGAAGATTGTTCATGTGCCGCTTTCGACAGGCGAGATCCTACAGGTTCGTGGTGAGAAACCTGCTGGTGGTCTCAAACTCATGTCTTGTTTTAAAGCTCGGAAGTATCTGCGAAAGAATTATGTGGCCTTCTTGGCACATGTCACAGCAGATAAAGGTGAAGGTAAGTCTATCCAAGATATTCCGGTTGTTCGGGATTATTCTGAAGTATTCCCTGAAGATTTACCTGGTCTACCCCCAGCACGCCAAGTCGAGTTCCGTATTGATCTAGTACCTGGTGCAAATCCCATTGCCAGAGCTCCATATCGTCTTGCACCATCTGAGATGCAAGAGTTGTCTAAGCAGCTTCAGGAACTCTCTGACAAAGGTTTTATCCGTCCTAGCTTTTCACCTTGGGGTGCTCCCATTCTTTTTGTCAAGAAGAAGGATGGATCTTTTAGGATGTGTATCGATTATCGTGAGCTTAACAAGCTTACCATCAAGAATTGATATCCCCTACCTCGCATTGATGATCTCTTTGATCAGCTACAGGGCGCTTCTTATTTTTCGAAGATTGATCTACGTTCTGGGTATCATCAACTTCGGGTGCATGAAGAAGATATTCCCAAGACAGCGTTCCGTACTCGTTATGGGCATTACAAGTTCACAGTCATGCCATTCGGTTTGACTAATGCTCCTGCTGTTTTCATGGACTTAATGAATAGGGTCTGCAAACCTTATTTGGATCAGTTCGTCATTGTTTTTATTGACGACATCTTGATTTATTCTAAGACGCGAGCTGATCACGAGCAACATCTTCATCTTACTCTGGAACTCCTAAAGAAAGAGCAACTTTTCGCCAAATTCTCCAAGTGCGAATTTTGGCTTAAAGAAGTTCAATTTTTGGGGCATATTGTCAACGAACAAGGTATTCATGTAGATCCCTCCAAGATCAGTGCGATTAAGGATTGGGATACGCCTTCTACTCCTACTGAAGTTCGTTCTTTTCTTGGTCTGGCGGGTTATTATCGCCGCTTCATTGAAAACTTCTCGAAGATTGCAGTTCCTTTAACTGCTCTAACTCAGAAGAACAAACCCTTTGATTGGGGATTCAAGCAAGAAGAAGCGTTTCTGACTTTGAAACAAAAACTTTGCGACGCGCCTGTTCTGACTTTGCCTGAGGGCAATGATGATTTCGTCGTTTATTGCGACGCATCTAAACTGGGTCTTGGTTGTGTTCTGATGCAAAGGAATAAAGTCATAGCATGTGCATCGAGGCAGTTGAAGATACATGAGAAGAACTACACCACTCATGATCTTGAGTTGGGTGCAGTTGTCTTCGCTCTAAAGATCTGGAGACACTATTTGTACGGTACAAAATGTGTGGTTTTCACGGACCAAAAAAGTCTTCAGCATATCTTTAATCAGAAAGAACTCAACATGAGGCAACGACGTTGGGTTGAGCTTCTAAACGACTATGACTGCGAAATTCGCTACCATCCTGGTAAGGCGAATGTCGTAGCCGATGCATTGAGTCGTAAGGAACGTACTAAGCTTCATTGTGTTCGTGTTCAATCTGTTATTCAAGCTCGATCCGATATCCAAGCCCGCATTTCTCAAGCTCAACAATCTTGTGTTTCACAAGGTTTAATGGATAACGAATTTCCCTATCACATAACACCTGATATGGAACTGAAGGACAATGGATCGTATTACTTCATGGACCGTTTGTAGGTCCCAAGCCAAGATAACCTTCGCACCTTGCTTATGGATGAAGCCCATAAGTCTCGTTATTCTATTCATCCTGGCTCAGATAAAATGTATAAGGATCTTCGTATTCATTATTGGTGGCATGGTATGAAGAAAGACATTGCCTTATATGTATCAAAATGCCTTACTTGTCTTAAGGTTAAGGCTGAAAATCAGCGTCCTTCTGGTTTATTGGTGCAACCAGAGATCCCAGTTTGGAAATGGGAAAACATTACTATGGATCTTGTTACCAAACTTTCACGCACAAAGAAAAGTCATGATGCCATCTGGGTAGTCGTTGATCGTCTTACTAAATCAGCGCATTTCTTGCCAATCCGCGAGGAATTTTCTGCTGACAAACTTGCTAAAATCTATGTGGATGAAATTGTAGCTCGACATGGTGTTCCTTTGAACATCATTTCTGACAGAGATGCTCGTTTCACTTCTTATTTTTGGAGAACCATGCAATCTGCTATGGGGACCCAACTTAATCTGAGCACAGCTTATCATCCGCAAACGGATGGTCAATCTAAAAGAACAATCCAGACTCTGGAGGATATGCTTAGAGCTTGTGTGATTGATTTTGGTGGTAGTTGGGATTCACATCTTCCATTGATTGAATTCTCCTACAACAACAGTTATCACTCTAGCATCAACATGGCTCCTTTCGAGGCTCTCTATGGTCGAAAATGTCGTTCACCAGTCTGCTGGAATGAGGTCGGCGAGGCTCAGCTTACTGGACCTGCCCTCATTTTAGAGACAACTGATAAGGTCAAGAAAGTTCGTGATAACCTTCAGACAGCTAGAAGCCGTCAAAAGAGTTACGCGGACCCAAAATGTAAGCCCTTGGAATTTCAAGTCGGTGATAGAGTATTACTTAAGGTCTCACCTTAGAAAGGTGTGATCAGATTTGGAAAGAAAGGAAAACTTGCACCTAGATACGTTGGACCATTCAAGATCGTCGAAAGAATCGGTAAGGTAGCCTACAGACTTGAGTTACCTCCTGAACTTGGAAATGTTCATCCAAACTTTCACGTGTCCAATCTCAAGAGGTGTTTAGCTGATGAGAACCTCCACATACCACTTGACGAAATTCGTGTTGATAAAACACTGAAATTTGTTGAGAAGCCTGTGGAAATCATGGAACGTGAAGTCAAGTGGCTTAAACGCAAGCGCATTCCTTTGGTCAAGGTTCGCTGGGAAGCTAAACATGGACCCGAGTTTACTTGGGAACGCGAAGATCAAATGAAGGCGAAATATCCGCATCTTTTTCCACGAGTTTCCTCTAAATAAATTTCGGGGCGAAATTTCCACAAGTAGGGGAGACTGTAACATCTGTGCTTGTAATCATTGTGAACAGTTCAGTTATCAATAAAACAATGTTATTTGATCCCAATGTTTGTTTATTTATGTTTGACATTTTTCATGTTTTGACTTTTATTCAATTTCAAACTCTACATCGCTTTCTGGAGAGTTATACGCAAACTGATGCGTAAACGTAATCAGTTTAATGCGACAAATATTCCGGAACATCAACATACACTTAACATACCTTAAATAACCTTTACATAACTTAGAAATAAGTTTTGAAGGCTTTGGTATGGCAAAAACAAGTTAAATCGCTTACAGGGACTAAACTTAACAAACTGTAAAAGTATGCCAATTTGAACTGTAACGGACATTCCGGAACATGAACATAAGTTAAACATACCATAAATATCCTTTACATAGCTTAGGAATAGGCTTTGAGGGGTTCGGTATGCGAAAATAAACTTTTGGGTCATTTAGGGACTAAAAGCGTCAAAAAGTGCACAAGTTTGCATTTCCGCGCATAACTTACGTTCTAAATACATCCAAACATCCAAAAATTTATGTAAGCACTAAAATATTTTATTTTAGTGTTTGGCATAAGAAAAATCCATTCGTCGCGTCATTTGGATCGTTTTTCGTGCTTATGCGCATTCCGTCATAATTAACCAAACATCGCGATCATACGACCAAACGAACCGACATCCGAGATATTTTTTAGCACATCTTAAGTTCCCTATACTTTAACTTCATTTTAGAGCTTTGAAATGGGGTTAACGGGCCTTAAACGTGTCGGAAATGGCCTTATTACACAACAGGGACCAAAACTGCCAAAAACCAAAGTTTCTGGTCTGCAAGGTCCTTGCGCACCTCAACACTCTGAGTGTTACGGTGCGCAAGCAGTCCCCAGATCAGCAGAAACTTCAGAAACATTGCATCTAGTCCTATCCACTCTTGCACATGGTATTGGGCAATACTAGGGGCTCACATGGTATTGTAAAACCACTATCTTGAGGTGTATGGCCAAAATCAAAGCACGGTTTCCAAGAAACGATCTTAACGGCTCTCCGAAAACTATAAATACCCCCCCCCCATGCCATTGCAAACCCCACAAGAATTTTGATTTGAGAAGCTCTAAGTTGAAACCATTATTTCATACCTGAGCTACTTGGATCGAGATTAGCATTCGGGGACCCTTTGTAAGTGTTCCTTCGTTCTTTTATTGCTTTTCGAGTCCGAAAGTCAAACTTTGTTTGACTTTCTGCATTGACCAGCTTATGGTCAATGCGAAGTTCGTTTGAACTTCGCAACATGATTGTAATCACGATGGTTATAGTCCCTTGGGACTATGCCTACTGATTACCACGTTGTCTAGGGTCGTAAGGGTAAGCGATCTAATAAATCGCTTATACCTTCGAACCCGACCCATTTGGTCGATCATTAGGATCCGACCAAATACTTTAGGTGACCATAGTGTATAGGGAATAACCTTCCGAGGTTATCCCTTATGGTCACAACGTTTAAGTAGTTGTATGATAGGTAGTTTATAAGCCTTAGGTAAATTACCAAAATACCCCTTTGATGCCAAAATTCATTATAAACATATGTGACATAACTTTTGACATCTACTCTGATTTGGCGATAATATTAGGCATGTTAAGGCATATTCTACTTGTCATAGGACTAGTTAGGCGGTCCGAACGCGTTTTACGCGAACGACGCGTTAAAGTAGCATAAGCTACCTAAACGGGTCGTAATGGGTCGTAAGCACTTAGGTTAGGTTTCCTTTAGTATGTAGGCTTTGTTAAACCATATGACACGAGTCTCCATACTCGTTTGGTTTACGAATCCTCATTCTATCTAAATCCTCCGACTTAGGTCCGGTTTATTAACATAGTTACCTATATTAGGTGCCGTTTGATTCCGTGATCTCTAGCATTGCTTGGTGGTTATCTTAGGACTTCTGAGCAATCTCAAGTGAGTACATAGACCCCTATTTTACTGTTTTCAAACCGTTTTGGGGTGAAACACATGTGCCTACTTGTTACTTTCCTGCTTTCCATGTTTTTACATCATATACTTGTTATGTTCATTAGTACCTTATAGTACATGATTTCATTTCATTACATTTCATGCTATGTATGTCCATTGTTTGCATACTTAGTACATTGCTTTACATTACATTTCATGCTATGTATGTCCATTGTGTGCATACTTAGTACATTGTTTTACATTTCATTTCTGCTATGTATGTTGACTGATAGCATGCTAGCACATTGATTTACATGACTTTTCTGCTTTGTATGTTAACTTAGCATACTTAGTACATTGTTTTCATATGACATGTATACAATTGCTATAACATTTGGTTTGCACAAACGGGTCTTTATTACGTTCATTAACATTTGCTACGCCGCTCGGTAGTAAGTAGTGGTACCATAGGACTTGACAAATCCCATTCCTGACATCCCGGGTTTGTTTGGATGTAAGGAATGACTGAATCCGAAAACATTTCTTTTGATAACCTTGACTGAAATGTCACACCCCGACCACGTGTAATATACAAAACGTGGCGGAAACGTCGGGGAGTGTTGTAACAGAATTAATGTTTCATAACCATGGATACCAAAAAGTGTTTCGTTTTATTAAACATTGAATAATTACATCATCAGGAAATCTAAATACACAATTTAAACATAGTCTATCATTGTTATTGAGTCACTAAGGCCTTGTCCAGTCCTATGTGAGCATGCATCCTGTCAAACGATATCATCCAACAATACCTGAAACATATGTGAAAACGAGGTCAGCAAAGCAATGCTGGCGAATACATTGGTTTTGTTGAAAATAAGATTCATGACTTCTGTTTGAGAAAATGTTTAGTCATGAACCTTGTAATTTACTTTGTCTTTGTAAATCATTTGAAAAATAATAAGTTTAGATGATAGGTATAAATAAGAGAAAAATGCATGATTAAATGAATAACCATGTAAAATGAGTTTGTATAAGATAAGTTGTTTGTAAATCAGTGTCTTGTGAAAAGTATGTTACTTGTATAAAATGTTCTATGTCTCAAACTGAAATAATTCAAATAACGCTACAATATGTAATACCATACAAACACTTATATATAGGAAGTACCAGCGGCGTATCCACCATCTTTGTATCATATTACACACGCATCGTTACTTAATCACTTAATCAAACCAAACCACCAAAGTAATGTTCATGTCCAATGTAAATCATGTAATGTATAACCAAAAAGATATGTATGGCTAGTGAAATGCATCAACTAAACCATAGGTGAAACGCACAAAACAAAGTATTGAAGTAAAACTTGGTTTAAATCAATACTATGTTTCATGTAAATGCATGATCAAATGTAAATCATGTCCCAATGTTTACCCAATCGTTAAAACATTTTGTAAAATCGTTCAAGTCGTTCTTGTTCTAATTGTTCAAATCGTTCTTGTTTTAATTGTTCAAATCGTTCTTGTTTTAATTGTGAAACTACTTTATGGTCGATTCTCTAATAACATTCAAACCTTCTTGACTCGATCCTCGTTCCAACTCGCTCTCGTTCTCGTTCTTAACAAACCCTTACCAAAGGGTAAATTAATAATTACAGATTCAGTCGTTACCCAAAATACCCACACATAACCATGGGTATAGAGAATAACGGGATTTGTCAGATCCTATGGTACCATAACCTAATACTGGTCGGCTTGATCATTGCTAATGAATGTCATTGGTTATGTAACTACAACCAACAAGTTTGTTCACTTTATTGAAATCATTCTTGAAACCATTGTAATTGTTTTTGAAACCATTGTAATCGTTCTTGAAACCATTGTTATCATTCTTGAAACCACATTGTAATTGTTCTTGAAACCATTGTTATCGTTCTTGAAACCACATTGTAATTGTTATTGTAACCATTGTAATCGTTCTTGAAACCATTGTTATTGTTTTTGAAATCATTGTAATCGTTCTTGAAACCATTGTTATGACAATTAGCACATATGAGTCACCCCAAAACAGTTGAAAACAGTAAAAGAGGGGAATAATGTACTCGCCTGAGAATGCTTAGAAGTCTTGAACAACAACCAAACAAAGCTAGAGGAAGCACAGAATCAGTCGGCAATCTAAAACTATATAAATAAACTGGACTTAAATCGGGAGATCGGATAGGATGAGGCTTGGTAAACCAAATGAGTATTGGAACTCATATGATATGGTTTAACAAGGCCTACATACTACATTGAGACTAACCTAAGTGCTTTCGACCCATCGCGACCCATTAAGGTAACATACGCTACTTTAACGTGTCGTGCGCGCAAAGCGCGTTCGGACCGTCTAACTAGTCCTATGAGAAGTGTTATATGCCTAAACATGTTACATAATTAGTTATGTGACAAAAGTTTAGGTTACATATGCTTAATTACTAATTATACATGAAAAGGGTATTCTGGTAATTTACCTAAGGCATATAAACTACCTATCATACAACTACTTAAACGATGTGACCATAAGGTATAACCTCGGAAGGTTATGCCCTATACTAGGGTCACCTACTTTATTTGGTCGGATCCTAATGATCGACCAAACTGGGTCGGGTTCGAAGGTATAAGCGATTTATTAGATCGCTTACCCTACGACCCTAGACAACGTGGTAATCAGTAGGCATAGTCCCAAGGGACTATAACCAACGTGATTACACTCACGTTGCGAAGTTCAAACGAACTTCGCATTGACCATAAGCTGGTCAACGCTGAAAGTCAAACAAAGTTTGACTTTCGGACTCGAAAAGCAATAAAATAAGGAAAAGAACGAAAGAATACTTACGAAGGTTCCCCGAATGCTAATTTCGATTCAAAAATCTCAGGTATGAAACAATAGTTTCAACTTAGAGTTTCTCAAATCAAAATTCTAGTGATTTGAGCAATGGGGTGATGGGGTATTTATAGTTTTCGGTCCACCGTTAAGATCGTTTCATGGAAAACGTGCCTTAATCCCATCCGTACAAGTGTTGCAAAGTTATGGTAGCCTAAAAACCATCCTTATCAGCTGATTAGGCAAGTGGTGAGTGTGTGGTTGTGGTTAAAACAGCTGGAACATGCTGACTGTTCGATATTATCTGATCAGGGAGTCGGACGCGGGCCGCGTAAAGGATACAAGGATCTCACGCGGGCCGCCTGGCCTGCACAGATCAGAAACAAGTTTACAAAAAGGCAGTTTCAGTCCCTGCACGTGTTTAAGCCATTTTTGACACTTCTAAGGCCCGTAAAGCCAACTTTAAGGCCCTAAAATGTTGCCTAAACATTGTGGACATGAAACATGCTCAAAAATATGTCGGATGTTGGTTCGTTTGGCCGTACGAACGCGATGTTCGCTTAATTACGATGGAATGCGCACAAGCGCGAAAAACGATCCAAATGACGAAACGAATGGATTTTTCTTAAGCCAAACACTAAAGCATAATATAGTCATGCTTACATAAATTTTTGGATGTCCGGATGTATTCAGCACGTAAGATATGCGCGAGAATGCAAACTTGTGCACTTTTTGACGCTTTTAGTCCCTGAATGAGCCAAAAGTTTATTTTAGCACACCGAACCCCTCAAAGCCTATTTCTAAGCTATATAAAGGATATTTAAGGTGTGTTTAACTTATGGTCATGTTCCGGAATGTCTGTTACAGTTCAAATTGGCATACTTTCACAGTTTGTCAAGTTTAGTCCCTGTAAGCGAATTAACTTGTTTTTTGCCATACCAAAGCCTTCAAAACTTTTTTCTAAGTTATGTAAAGGTTATTTAAGGTATGTTAAGCCAATGTCACTATTCCGGAGTGTTTGTTGCATTAAACTGGTTATATTTACGCATTGGTGCGCGTATAACCTTTCAGAAAGCGATTTAGAGTTGGAATCGAACAAGAATTGATATGTGCAAATGATACACATATTTTTACAAATCCCAAATATGAAATACAATATTTCATTGGTTTGGTATTTTTTTGATGGCCGTGAAGGCACAGGTGTTACAGTCTCCCCTAGTTTAGGAAATTTCGTCCCGAAATTTAATCAGAGGAAACTTCTGAGAGCTTGAAAACATGAAGTTGAAAAGATCGAACAACATTGGTTAGGGTTCTGAACTTCTAGTAACCTTAATAACATTATGCTTGCAATGTAAGAGGGACACTTATATACAAGTATATGAAGTGTCATTGGTGCGTCCACCGTACCTCCATTACATCGTTCTCATTTTGTTATTGTTGTCACTATCGGTTCTTACACATAATAAATCCTACTGGGTTTCTGTGCACTAAATTTCATAATTATGTACGCGTCCATAATTAGACAATTCCTTGCACAGTTCACACAGTCTATTTTATAACGTGTAGGGTAAAACCAAATGAACAATCCTGTGATGCGTGTAACTAGACTGCCATAAAGTCCTTTTAATTAAATCAATAAATGATCTAAATAGACTATCAAGGAGTCTGTTCAGCTACATCACTAGATGTCGTTCTTTAACCAAATTGTGAATCAATCTTTTAGACTAGACCACTAAAAGGATCTCTTATGAATCATGAAGCGATACTATATAATCCAAGGGTCTTAACTATTACATAGAAGCCCATTAAGGATTTAAGATAGTACCTTTTGAATATCCTACTATGAATTCCTCATATGAAGATATGAAAGATTCTATGAGGATTTGAAAATCGGATCACACAAAAACATAGAGGAGAACACATAAACACATATCACATAATCGCATACTCGCATAATTGTTTAATTTGACCTTTTAAATTTGTTATCTTTGGACACGGGTATTTAAAGCATACAAGGAATCAAATCCTTAATTGCAGCAATTTGGATGGATCCACATGAATACCCTGCTTGTTGACTACATGGCCCAAAAACTGAACTTCTTTAAGCCAAAATTTCCTCTTGGAGGATTTAGCGAAAAGTTTGTTCATTCTTTAGGGGTTCCAATGTCAACGAAGGTGTTGATCGTGATCGGCTCGGGACATGAATAGATCAAGATGTCATCAATAACAACAATGACGAACTGATCCAAATAAGACTTGCAGACTCTATTTATTAAGTCCTTGAAGCTGGCTGGAGCATTTGTCAACCCAAAAGGCATGACTGTAAACTCGTAATGGCCATACTTCGTGCAGAAAACCGTTTTGGGAATATCTTCTTCGAGAATACAAAGTTGATGATATCCAAAACGCAAATCGATCTGGAAAAAGCATGAAACGCTATGCAGTTGATCGGAGAAATCGTTGATTTAAGGTAGGGGATATCGATTCTTGATGGTAAGCTTAATAGGCTTACGTTAATCGATATGAATTCGAGAAGATCCATCTTTCTTTTTCACAAAGAGGGCAAGAGTTTTTCCAAGGTGAAAAGTTCGGACGGATGAATCCTTTATCAGACAACTCTTGAAGCTGTTTTGATAATTCTTGCATCTCGAACGGTGCAAGACGATAAGATACTTAGATTTAAAATAAACAAGTGTTTGAGGTTCTTAGGGAGATCACAAGTGATCATAAAAATGACAGAACCACACGAGTAGTTTTTTTCTTTGTTTTGATACCATAAGGTTGGATCAAACATTCATACAATTGCATTAGTTACAAAATAAAACCATAAATTTTTATTTATATAACAACCGCATTGTCTTTAATGTTACAAGATAACAACCATAGGAAAAACAAAATGCTAATTGTTCACTCCTTCATCATTGAGTGCCTCATTGATGTTAAACACTCGACCACGTGCTGGATTCACATTGACGTTCGCATTCGGGTTTGCGTTAGCATTTGCATTCACCAGTCTTGGGCAGTTGTGGCGGAAGTGACCAATCTCTCCGCAGTTGAAACATGAACCCAGTGGAAATCTCACAGCATTCCCTTGAACCGGAGCTTGAACCTGAGCAGCCTGATTTTGTCCCAAACGACAAACCTTGGCCAAATGCCCAAGTTTACCACACGTCGTGCATTACCAGCAAGCTTGTTGTACTGCGTGATGACCGTTGCAGCGTGCACAATAAGGTGCGGTACCAGCATATGCTTTCTTTGCAGGTGGCTTGGTTCCGCGGGTTCTGAGCAGTCTGTGCTGTAACAGCAAAGTTCTGAACACCCTTTCGCTTTCTTGATTTCTTTGACGTCTCACCTTCCTTACCCTTCTTGTTTTGACCTTTCTTGCTATCCTCCTTGTCAGACCCCTGCTTCTTACCCTTGTCACCCTTTCTGTGTAACTTATTCTTCCGAATCTGCGACTCAGTCAATGTCGCAGCTAACTCGATCGCCTGACGGAGTGTGGCAGGGTTACTACCAGTAAGGATGTCTTGTACCGAGTCAGGTAGGCCGTCGATGTATCTTTCGATAGCCTTGTCGAGTGGGGTAACCATTGTCGGGCAAAGCAGACTCAACTCCTCAAACCTATCAGTATACGCCCTGTGCTCACCACTATCTTGCTTCAACTCATCAAATTCCTTCTCCAAAGCTCGTTGCTCATGACGAGGACAGAATTCCCTCATCATAAGGGCCCTAAGTTCAGCCCATGTCTGTGCTAGAGCAACTTCTGCACCACGATCCCTCATAACCCCGTTCCACCATGTGAGAGCCCTCTTCTGAAACACACTCGAAGAAAACTCGACCTTGCGATTGTCAGGACACTGCACGTGGCGGAAAGTATTCTCAATGCTCTCGAACCATTGAAGAAGCCCAGTCGCCCCTTCAGAACCACTAAACTTGAGTGGTTTAGCCTGGTTAAAATCCTTGTATTTGCATGTAACATTGTTGTTGTTGTTGGCATGGATCCATTGAGCAAAGAGGTTTGGGAATTGAGCAGCCATTTGCTGCGCAATAATTTCTGCCAATTCGGCAGTCTCTATCTGGCTTTCGCGTCGAGGAGGCATTGTCTAAAAGAGGAAACATGAAAGGAAACGAGTGAGAGAATTAGACGAAAAGAATGAGATGAAACAAATCTGATGAAAGCAAGGATAGTGGTCATTTGTTTGTTACTACAAAGCAACAAACGACCTTGGTGATTAGTCAAAGTAAATAGGTCAAAAATAATGTATCGCGAAGACATGCTCGCCTATAAGTGAACACTCATCCCAAGAATTCCCAGGTAAGCACAACTGGTCTTGCGTCTGATGAGATATATACGAAGTGCTTGCCTAGACAGAAAACCCAGAATACAGGCATTCACCCTTCCAGTTTGCACGTGTTCACATTATTTAAAACCCAAAACCTTGAGGAGATTTTGAAAACTCAAAAGGGTTCAAAACCATATAACAGAGGGTTCAAAACCTTGTAATCAATCATCCTAGAACAGATGATTAGTTTTCAAAGCGGTTTCGAAAATTGTGTTCTTGTTGTGGTCGTCACCTAAGGATAGGTGACGGTATTGTTTTATGACTAAACGCAAGTAAACTCGCGTTAGGGTCCTAAGAAGGTTATAGACTAGGTCAAAGCATTACTAATAACCTAATTCCCTATAACCATTGGCTCTGATACCATCTTTTCTGTCACACCCCGACCACGTGTAACATACAAAACGTGGCGGAAACGTCGGGGAGTGTTGTAACAGAATTAATGTTTCATAACCATGGATACCAAAAAGTGTTTCGTTTTATTAAACATTGAATAATTACATCATCTGGAAATCTAAATACACAATTTAAACATAGTCTATCATTGTTATTGAGTCACTAAGGCCTTGTCCAGTCCTATGTGAGCATGCATCCTATCAAACGATATCATCCAACAATACCTGAAACATATGTGAAAACGAGGTCAGCAAAGAAATGCTGGCGAATACATTGGCTTTGTTGAAAATAAGATTCATGACTTCTGTTTGAGAAAATGTTTAGTCATGAACCTTGTAATTTACTTTGTCTTTGTAAATCATTTGAAAAATAATAAGTTCAGATGATAGGTATAAATAAGAGAAAAATGCATGATTAAATGAATAACCATGTAAAATGAGTTTGTATAAGATAAGTTGTTTGTAAATCAGTGTCTTGTGAAAAGTATGTTACTTGTATAAAATGTTCTATGTCTCAAACTGAAATGATTCAAATAACGCTACAATATGTAATACCATACAAACACTTATATATAGGAAGTACCAGCGGCGTATCCACCATGTTTGTATCATATTACACACGCATCGTTACTTAATCACTTAATCAAACCAAACCACCAAAGTAATGTTCATGTCCAATGTAAATCATGTAATGTATAACCAAAAAGATATGTATGGCTAGTGAAATGCATCAACTAAACCATAGGTGAAACGCACAAAACAAAGTATTGAAGTAAAACTTGGTTTAAATCAATACTATGTTTCATGTAAATGCATGATCAAATGTAAATCATGTCCCAATGTTTACCCAATCGTTAAAACATTTTGTAAAATCGTTCAAGTCGTTCTTGTTCTAATTGTTCAAATCGTTCTTGTTTTAATTGTTCAAATCGTTCTTGTTTTAATTGTGAAACTACTTTATGGTCGATTCTCTAATAACATTCAAACCTTCTTGACTCGATCCTCGTTCCAACTCGCTCTCGTTCTCGTTCTTAACAAACCCTTACCAAAGGGTAAATTAATAATTACAGATTCAGTCGTTACCCAAAATACCCACACATAACCATGGGTATAGAGAATAACGGGATTTGTCAGATCCTATGGTACCATAACCTAATACTGGTCGGCTTGATCATTGCTAATGAATGTCATTGGTTATGTAACTACAACCAACAAGTTTGTTCACTTTATTGAAATCATTCTTGAAACCATTGTAATTGTTTTTAAAACCATTGTAATCGTTCTTGAAACCATTGTTATCATTCTTGAAACCACATTGTAATTGTTTTTGAAACCATTGTAATTGTTTTTGAAACCATTGTAATCGTTCTTGAAACCATTGTTATGACAATTAGCACATATGAGTCACCCCAAAACAGTTGAAAACAGTAAAAGAGGGGAATAATGTACTCGCCTGAGAATGCTTAGAAGTCTTGAACAACAACCAAACAAAGCTAGAGGAAGCACGGAATCAGTCGGCAATCTAAAACTATATAAATAAACTGGACTTAAATCGGGAGATCGGATAGGATGAGGCTTGGTAAACCAAATGAGTATTGGAACTCATATGATATGGTTTAACAAGGCCTACATACTACATTGAGACTAACCTAAGTGCTTTCGACCCATCGCGACCCATTAAGGTAACATACGCTACTTTAACGTGTCGTGCGCGCAAAGCGCGTTCGGACCGTCTAACTAGTCCTATGACAAGTGTTATATGCCTAAACATGTTACATAATTAGTTATGTGACATAAGTTTAGGTTACATATGCTTAATTACTAATTATACATGAAAAGGGTATTCTGGTAATTTACCTAAGGCATATAAACTACCTATCATACAACTACTTAAACGATGTGACCATAAGGTATAACCTCGGAAGGTTATGCCCTATACTAGGGTCACCTACTGTATTTGGTCGTATCCTAATGATCGACCAAACTGGGTCGGGTTCGAAGGTATAAGCGATTTATTAGATCGCTTACCCTACGACCCTAGACAACGTGGTAATCAGTAGGCATAGTCCCAAGGGACTATAACCAACGTGATTACACTCACGTTGCGAAGTTGAAACGAACTTCGCATTGACCATAAGTTGGTCAATGCTGAAAAGCAATAAAATAAGGAAAAGAACGAAAGAATACTTACGAAGGGTCCCCGAATGCTAATTTCGATTCAAAAATCTCAGGTATGAAACAATAGTTTCAACTTAGAGTTTCTCAAATCAAAATTCTAGTGATTTGAGCAATGGGGTGATGGGGTATTTATAGTTTTCGGTCCACCGTTAAGATCATTTCATGGAAAACGTGCCTTAATCCCATCCGTACAAGTGTTGCAAAGTTATGGTAGCCTAAAAACCATCCTTATCAGCTGATTAGGCAAGTGGTGAGTGTGTGGTTGTGGTTAAAACAGCTGGAACATGCTGACTGTTCCATATTATCTGATCAGGGAGTCGGACGCGGGCCGCGTAAAGGATACAAGGATCTCACGTGGGCCGCCTGGCCTGCACAGATCAGAAACAAGTTTACAAAAAGGCAGTTTCAGTCCCTGCACGTGTTTAAGCCATTTTCGACACTTCTAAGGCCCGTAAAGCCAACTTTAAGGCCCTAAAATGTTTCCTAAACATTGTGGACATGAAACATGCTCAAAAATATGTCGGATGTTGGTTCGTTTGGCCGTACGAACGCGATGTTCGCTTAATTACGACGGAATGCGCACAAGCGCGAAAAACGATCCAAATGACGAAACGAATGGATTTTTCTTAAGCCAAACACTAAAGCATAATATAGTCATGCTTACATAAATTTTTGGATGTCCGGATGTATTCAGCACGTAAGATATGCGCGAGAATGCAAACTTGTGCACTTTTTGACGCTTTTAGTCCCTGAATGAGCCAAAAGTTTATTTTAGCACACCGAACCCCTCAAAGCCTATTTCTAAGCTATATAAAGGATATTTAAGGTGTGTTTAACTTATGGTCATGTTCCGGAATGTCTGTTACAGTTCAAATTGGCATACTTTCGCTGTTTGTCAAGTTTAGTCCCTGTAAGCGAATTAACTTGTTTTTTGCCATACCAAAGCCTTCAAAACTTATTTCTAAGTTATGTAAAGGTTATTTAAGGTATGTTAAGCCAATGTCACTATTCCGGAGTGTTTGTTGCATTAAACTGGTTATATTTATGCATTGGTGCGCGTATAACCTTCCAGAAAGCGATTTAGAGTTGGAATCGAACAAGAATTGATATGTGCAAATGATACACATATTTTTACAAATCCCAAATATGAAATACAATATTTCATTGGTTTGGTATTTGTTTGATGGCCGTGAAGGCACAGGTGTTACATGAAAGGGTTATCCGACTGTCTCAAGGCTTGAATGTATGCGTTAACTTACCACATAAATGTTTGTATCAATGTAACATGCATTACTTTGCAAAACATAACTTTTTGATATATTCAAAATACTTTGTTTTGTACATTTCTACATTTGGATTATGTGACAATACTTTACTTACAATACATAACATTTGTTACACATTACTTGACTACTTTTGGACTATCAACATTTGACATGGTTTATACAAGGACTTTTGACAATTGGTTTAAACATAGACATTATACATTGTTGGTTGGTTTAAGTGACTTAAGTAACGACATGTGAGTAATATGATACAAGCATGGTGGATACGCCGCTGGTACTTCCTATATATAAGTGTTTGTATTATATTACATATCATAGCGTTATTTAAATCATTCATTTTGGACTTATACATTTTACACAAGTAACATGTTTTCACAAGACTTTGGTTTACAATACGGTTTATTTTATACAACTCATTTTACTTGGTTATTCATTTAACCATACATTATTCTTTTATTTATACATATCATTTGATCTTATCACTTTTTAAATGACTTACAAAACAAAACAATTTACAAGGTTCATGACTGACTTTTACTAAACAACTTTTTCTTAAACTTAAGTCATGAATCCTATTTTCACAGAACCTATGTAACTCACAGGCATTTTTATGCTGACGTACCTATTTTCACATGTGTTTTCAGGTGCTTTTACATAGGATGATGATCGTGACACTAGGGCGGACCTGTGCCTTAGAGACTTAAAATGAAGATAGACTTAGTTTAATTATGTTATGAACGCTTTATTTCCTGTTTAAGACAATGTAACTCTTATGTTGATAAATAAAGTAAAACTTTGAATGCCATGGTTATGAAACAATTAATTCTGTTACAACACTCCCCGACGTTTCCGCCACGTTTGGTTTTCCCACGTGGTCGGGGTGTGACAATACATTTCCTACGTATACTGAGATGTTTAAAGAACAGAATGAAGATGAATTACGAAGGAAAGTAGTTGAAAGGATAGCTACTGAGGGTATTCCACAAACAGTTCCAAAAGAAACAGTATTAGAAGGCAGGAAGAACTGGTTTAGGGTGATGCCAAAGGAAAGGAAGTTTAAGAGGCCACTGCAGTCCTTCACAGATCATCCCGATAAGTCGTTGGGTCATATACTTTCATGGGGACATCTTGAAGACTTGCAGGTGTATGTCATTCGAAGAGAACACGGGTGTCAATACTTTGAATTCTTGTCAGACATCAAGACACTCCCGTGGTGGGATGTGGAAGAGTTAGTGCAGACCAAGAACATCAAACAGTTCTATCATGGTCTAGATGTGAAAGTACATGATCAGAAGTAGTGGAAATACATAAAGCATCAAGCAAAGCATAGATTTCCTGATTGAAAGCCATAGTTTCCCAAGCAAATTGTCAAAATCTTGAGTACAGGAGAAAAAGATGTTACTTTGAAGATTAAACCGCCGAGATGTTTGAGAAATATGCCACTGCGTGTAATGGAGCAAGACTTCTATGAAGACTTTCAAGGTTGGATGTATAATCAAAGCACAGCAGAAGCGGTCATCTCATTATTTGACAAGAAGACTGGAGAATCAAGAAGGATCTGTGTGGTGGATCCAATGTGGTTAGTAAATTGTTCGAAGAAGGATGTTGAGTGCTTGTGCTTCAACAAGATTGTTTATGATGCTCCTGATAAAGCATAGGCTCAACAATACCAAAAGATGGCCAACTTATGATTCGAAAATGTAACACCCTTGTTATTATCTTACTTTTTTTGTATAATTTAAGTCCATAATCACATGATTACAATCACAATTACAAAGAAAATACGGGTTTATTAAAACTTTTCTAAACTTGAAAGCAAACAACATAGTGTAATTTAATTCATCGTTTTAGAATAACGACGAAACAGCATTGCGGAAGCTTTGTCTAACGTGTGTACGGTTCTTGCTCGACGCTTGATCTTCATCCGAGACTCTCGACATTCACCTATGATCAAAACCAACTTAAAAGTCAGTTTTGTTAATTAAATAACTAGTACTACAAGGAAGATGGGTTGAATAATCAAATTAAACCAAGAAATCAGGAAATTCCAACATTGATCTCTTGATCCTAAAATCAAGAACTTGAAACTGGCCTCCACCGTAACTTACGGTGGGCACCGTAAGTTACGGTGGCCCCTGGTTTAGACTACCTCTACCGTAAGGCAGGAGGTATCTGCCGTAGCAATTCAGCCCCCCACCGTAACTTACGGTGCCCACCGTAAGTTACGGGGCCCCTGTATCAGACCCTTCCATTTTGCCGTTTTTGACACGAAAACTTTCGTATCTTTCAATCCACCTGTCCGTTTGACCTACCGTTTCTTCCTACGTGATTTAAATTTAATCCTCCATCATATGGCGTTAAAATCCAACATCCTACATAATAAATTTTGAGACTTCTAAACCTTCGACTCCTTGCCGTTTTACCGAATTTTAACCCGTTTATGCATTTTATCAAACAAACATATTTGTTAAATCCTTATTTCACATGCACTTCTTCAATTTAATGTTACCTACCATGTTAGGTTCTAATCACCGGTTTCTTACACAAATTAAATACGTTTGCGCTCGTATGCTTATTTTGACCCGTTAAGGGTATTTAAGCACTTTAGAACTTGAACTCGCTTTCATACATTTCTAGCATCTTATTCATACATTTCTTATCAAGTAATCTTCCACCACAACTATATGTGTGATGGATTTAATGTGGATATCTATATGTTCCAAATTTTACCCCTCGGATTATCTTTTTACGGTAAAGGCTCGTATAAAGTCATTCGACCCAAAAATTTACATCTTTCACTATCTTTTCTTATTCTAAGCATTTATTTAATCATAAAACCCATTTCTGAACCTCTTGCAAGGGTCGTTCGTTCGAATTAGCTTACAAGGGCAATTTGGTCAATTTTCATCCTTTCTTTACTACAAAGGAACTTTTAAATACTTGTTTGACCCAAAATCCGACCTTTTAACTATAATCTTGTTTATAAACCCATGTGCTTCTAGAACACCATAATCCGACCTTTTAACTCAATTTATTCAGTTTACCTAAAAGATAACCGAATAACTATATTTTAACCTTGTCTAACTCTTATAGAATCTCAAGTTCTACATGATGAGTTGAATCATTATACATACCTGGCTCGGATCAATATATTGACCTGTTTCAATACCTTGACTTAGTAGCCGCTAAGCAATAGCGATGTGCGTATCCATTTGATATTTATTCCTATAAACATGTAACTCGACAAACCATTAGACAATATTGTCAAAGGGTGATAATTTCACCTTTTGACCCGTTTATTTACCTAGTGATCTTCGTCACTTCAAGTAAATGCCAATTTCATGTATTATGCTAATTTAAAGTCTACTAGCGAAAATACGGAATCAAGCATAACGTAACGGAATCGTAGTTACGTACCTTTTAAGCACCCTTTTCAAACGCGTATTTCGACCGGCTTGTCCACTTGACGATCCGGATTCCTCGCCTAAAGAGTTCAATTCACAATCCGTTTAGAACCCCTTTTATAAGTCTTAACGCACAATTTGCCATATCCATCAAACATGCGTTTTTGTCCAATTTTCAACATTTATCTTTCATTTAGGCATTTTAACGAACACCTAACGGGTATAATTTTACATATTTAAAACCAAGTTCATAACTTGATATTTTTGCCCAATATTGTGACACCTGTGTCACTTCAACCATCAAACAAATGCCAAACCAATGAAACATAGTATTTCATACTTGGGATTTGTAAAAAAATATGTGTATCGTTTACACATATCAACTCTTGTTCGATTTCAAGCTTTAAATCGCTTTCTGGAGGGTTATACGCGCACTGATGCGTAAATATAACCAGTTTAATGCAACGAACACTCCGTAATAGTGAAATAGGCTTAACATACCTTAAGTAACCTTTACATAACTTAGAAATAAGTTTTGAAGGCTTTGGTATGGTAAAATCTAGTTTATTCGCTTACAGGGACTAAACTTGACAAACTGCGAAAGTATGCCAATTTAAACTGTAACAGACATTCCGAAACATGACCATAAGTTAAACATACCATAAATATCCCTTACATAGCTTAGAAATAGGCTTTGAGGGGTTCGGTATGCTAAAATAAACTTTTGGGTCATTCAGGGACTAAAAGCGTCAAAAAGTGCACAAGTTTGCACTTTTGCGCATAACTAACGTTCTGAATACATCCGGACATCCAAAAATTTATGTAAGCATGACTATATTATGCTTTAGTGTTTGGCTTAAGAAAAATCCATTCGTCGCGTCATTTGGATCGTTTTTCGTGCTTATGCGCATTCCGTCGTAATTAAGCGAACATCGCGTTCGTACGACCAAACGAACCAACCTCCGGCATATTGTTGA
The DNA here is from genome assembly GCA_030545235.1 of Helianthus tuberosus. Lineage (NCBI taxonomy): Eukaryota > Viridiplantae > Streptophyta > Magnoliopsida > Asterales > Asteraceae > Helianthus > Helianthus tuberosus. The sequence goes on from JARYGA010056187.1 coordinate 51,742, forward strand.
GCATGTTTCATGTCCACAATGTTTAGGCATCATTTTAGGGCCTTAAAGTTGGCTTTACGGGCCTTAGAAGTGTCGGAAATGGCCTTAAACACGTGCAGGGACTGAAACTGTCATTTTTGAAACTTATTGCTGATCTGACATGCCCAGGCGGCCCGCCTCAGTTTCTGTATATCCCCACGCGGGCCGCGTCCACCTTCTAGACCAGATTAACTGCATTTAACAGCAGATCCAGCTGTTTAATCCACACCCACACACTCACACATGCTTAGTCAGCTGATAAGAACCATTTTTAGCTACCATGAGTTTCCGACACTTGTACGGATGCGATTAAAGCACGGTTTCCATGAAATGATCTTAACGGTTACCCGAAAACTATAAATACCCCACCCCACAACTTCAAAAACCACTAGAATTTTGATCTTAGAAACTCTAAGTTGAAACCATTGTTTCATACCTGAGATTCTCGGATCGAGATTAGCATTCGGGGACCCTTCGTAAGTATTCTTTCGTTCTTTTATTGCTTTTCGAGTCTTTCGAGTCTGAAAGTCAAACTTTGTTTGACTTTCTGCGTTGACCAGTTTATGGTCAATGCGAAGATCGTTTGAACTTCGCAACGTGAGTGTAATCACGTTGGTTATAGTCCCTTGGGACTATGCCTACTGATTACCACGTTGTCTAGGGTCGTAGGGTAAGCGATCTGATAAATCGCTTATACCTCGAACCCGACCCATTTGGTCAATCATTAGGATCTGACCAAACACTTTAGGTGACCATAGTAGGTAGGGAATAACCTTCCGAGGTTATACCCTATGGTCACATCGTTTGACTAGTTGTATGATAGGTAGTTTATATGCCTTAGGTAAATTACCAGAATACCCTTTTCATGTATAATTGGTAATTAAGCATATGTAACCTAAACTTTTGTCACATAACTGATTATGTAACATGTTTAGGCATATAACACTTGTCATAGGGCTAGTTAGGCGGTCCGAACGCGTTTCACGCGAACGACGCGTTAAAGTAGCATAAGCTACCTAAACGGGTCGTAATGGGTCGTAAACAATTATGTTAGGTTTCAATTAGTATGTAGGCTTTGTTAAACCATATTACACGAGTCTCCATACTCGTTTGGTTTACGAACCCTCATGCTACCCGATCCTCCGATTTAGGTCCGGTTTATTAACATAGTTACCTATATTAGGTGCCGTTTGATTCTGTGATCTCTACCATTGTTTGGTTGTCACTCCAGGACTACTGAGTAATCTCAAGTGAGTACATAGACCCCTCTTTTACTGTTTTCCAAACTGTTTTGGGGTGAAACACATGTGCCTACTTGTTACATTCATGCTTTCCCGTTTTCACATCATATACCTGCTATGTTCGTTAGTACATTATAGTACATGATTTCATTACATTTCATGCTATGTATGCCCATTGTGTGCGTACTTAGTACATCGTTTTACATTACATTTTATGCTATGTATGTCCATTTAGTTCATACTTAGTACATTGTTTTACATTACACTTATGCTATGTATGTCCATTGTGTGCATGCTTAGTACATTGTTTTACATTGCATTTCTGTTGCATATGCTCATCCAGCATGTGAACACATTATGCTACATTTTGAACCGTTGTAACCTTTTGACTATGTGAACCGTCGTAACCGTTTGATTATGGGAACCGTTTGTATCTGTGAACCATTTGTATCTGTGAACCGTTTGTATCTGTGAACCGTTTGTATCTGTGAACCGTTTATATCTGTGAACCGTTTGTATCTGTGAACCGTTTGTATCTGTGAACCGTCTTTGACCATACATAAACATTTCTATAACTGTTAAACATTACTTTGGTGTTTTGGTTTGATTAAGTGATTAAGTAACGATGCGTGTGTAATATGATACAAGCATGGTGGATACGCCGCTGGTACTTCCTATATATAAGTGTTTGTATGGTATTACATATCGTAGCGTTATTTGAATCATTTCAGTTTGAGACATATAACATTTTATACAAATAACATACTTTTCACAATACATTGTTTTACAAACAACTTAACTTATACAAACTCATTTTACAATGGTTAATCATTTAACCATACATTATTCTCTTATTTATACATATCATCTGATCTTATCGTTTTTCAAATGATTTACAAAACAAAGCAAATTACAAGGTTCATGACTAAACATTTTCTCAAACATAAGTCATGAAACCTATTTTCACAAAACCTATGTATCTCACAGGCATTTTTATGCTGACGTACCTATTTTCACATGTGTTTTTCAGGAGCTGTTGCATAAGATGATCAAGATACACATAGGCAGACTTGGGCTTTAGTGACAATAAAAGATGCAAGACTAGTTAATTATATTGTATTCCTTTGTTTGTTAAGACATTGTAACACTTTTAAATCAATAAAACGAAACTTCAATTGCCATGGATTTGAAACAATTAATTCTGTTACAACACTCCCCGACATTTCCGCCACGTTTTGTATGTTCTACGTGGTCGGGGTGTGACAAATATAAACATACATATCGATCCCATTATGTCAAGCATGCATACTAATCTCATAATCATTTCATAGTAATCAAGTAACACCACTTTTGGTAGTCATGATTCTTGCATTCATCTAAATTTTACAAAACCCATTTAACTTATCTATGGATTATCATGAATTTCATAGATTATCCACTAATCCAACATGTTATTGACTAGGGTTTACTCCTAGACATCATATTACTTCAGGATTCATCCATGCATGACATATTTAAGCTCGATTTCAGTTTCTCACAATTAACCTAGAATTCAAGATGAATCAAAACATCACAATTTTACATACCTTATGATCCTTTCAACTAGGTGATCATGAATTTGTGCTTGAAATTCGATTTAGACTTGATTAGAGGCTTCAATTTGTGAATTTTGTGAGGATTTTAGGGTTTGAAGAAAACCCCTGTCGCCCCCTGCTTCTTAATCGACCAGACACCCCCAAAGTGGGTGTTTTGGTGTGTTTTAATTTTGTTTTATGTTATTAAGTTTCAAATTTAATAACATAGGACCCTCAACTTTTGTTTGGTTTATAACTTGAATATTTTGTTCTTTCACTTAATTACAAGACTTGTACTAGGTTATTTATTTCCTAGTTATTTATTGTTCAAAACCCGTTTTATTTTAAGTCCCGTTAAATCTCGGGCCTTTTATATACTTTGCTTTCTCAAAGTATTTCCCATCCTTTTAATAAATATTAGATTTATTTATTTAAAATCCTAAAATTTATCGGGTAAGTTTTACCACTAACTGTATTTTACCCGTCCTTTAGCATTAACGTGGTTTGATTACCAAACCCGTTTTCGGGGTGTTACAAGTCTACCCCCCCCCCCCCTTAAAGAGGTTTCGTCCTCGAAACCTTGTTTACATAGTTCCTTTAATTTGGATTAAACGAACTTAGTTTCGTTTTTCAAGGCATCCATTCATTCCTTTCGATCTAACATTTCCATTTATATTGACGTGTAAGTCTTTCGTGTGTAAGGCCTCGAAGGCCGTTACTTTTCAGCTTGTATCATTATCTTTATTGTTTATTCATTTTGGCGGTTAGACTTGTTAGTCACCGGTTACTTCATACCCCGTTACCCGGGTATGCTAATTGCCATCTCCAGCCTTATGTGCGTTTAAAATTCCCTAAGTCACCCCGCACCACTTATGTTTTGTTAAAACGTTACTTTTGACTAAAAACTAAATTCTTAGTTTACGTTTCCTCTTTGTCGTACATCTTTCTCCCGTTTCTAGGAATGTTACTTCCGAGAATCTAGTCCTTTCCGTTATTATTTAATGCGGGGGATTATAACAAATCCCCTAGCTTAACCCCTATGACTCGTAGGTTCTTTCACTTAGCCTCGTAGGCTATTTATTTAGATTTTCACCTTTTTATCCTTTTTAAGGTGAGACCTTTACAATTCGTTTCTTTCTATTTGTGACCCAAAGGTTGGCCCCGTAGACTTTAACACTATTTATGATCCCGTAGGTTATGATGATCCCGTAGATCGTCTTTTATCCATGTCTATATTCAAATGTATATATATACTTATGTAGGTTCAAAGCATCTTTTATTATGTTTGGAATTGTTTATTTTCGTTTTTGAACTTTAGTTGGCCTTGACCGTAGTCTAAAGCTTCGTTCGTTTACTCTTGGACTAATCTTCCGACTTTATGACTCTTTACGTCATTTACACGTCGGTTTGTTCTACTCTCACCGCTTTCCCCGGTTCATAATTATACTTCTCTACGACCCGTTACCCGGGTTCTTTATTATTTCATGCTTCCATTATTCGGTTTGCGCTTACTTGCACTACCAAGCTATTTATATTTTATTTATCTCGTTTGATTTATTCATGTGAGATTTCATTATTCATGAACGTCAAACTTCATTCTTTATTCGACCCGTTCAACTTTAGAATAGTTGAACATAGTTATCAAAATTTCTGTTTGCAAATTCTCATCGTCTTTTAGTCATGACTCTTAATCCGAGTCGTTTGACTTTCTATTTCGCGTACCCGTCTCTTGGTTTACGCATGCTTTCAAAACCCTACCCATCTATCGGGTATCTTTACCAAAGTCATCATCAAGTAACCATTCTTATATGGTTTTAGACATCATCTTAATTTATTTGATCGTCTTAGCGAAATCCATTGCTTTTATTTAGTCAAGTCTTTTATTCTTTTATTCTACCCCTTTGAATTGTCTGTGTGAATTTTCATCACTTATGACCATCAAATTTTTTTTTATCTTTATGCCTTAGTATTCTCATTAGTTGGTCTGTATTTCCTCTTACTTCAATCCTTGTCCCTTCTCTCGGGCTCTTTACTCTAACGTAATACGCTTCTGTCATCCGACTTGCGTCTACGTTTATTATCAAACGTCTTGCTTATTTGGTTTATTTGGGTACCTTTTAAGTTAGTCCCATTCATCCCGCCCTTACTACATCGGACGTAAATGTGTCTGCTACAAGAAGTTCATGGTATCTTATGCCACTACTTACTTGGCCAGAGTAAGCGATCAGCACATGACACACATGACCTTTTTATAGCTTTCACATCACCCCCTATGTAAGTAATGCCTCTATTTATTTCATACCTCTAATTTCATTTAGTAAAACTTTATTTAATTGCAAAACAACAATCATTAGTCTTACTGTTTTTACATTCGAACATATAAAATGTTTTTCTTTTCTATCGAACTATTATACAATCACATTCGTTAATGTGATCGCTACTTTTCTCAATGGCGTTATATTGAGAGTTTCCCACTTGGATAATTACCCCCTGTCCAAGTTTCCAGATGAACTAATCCTATTATTTCTTTGTTATTCATCATCGTGAATAACACATGTTTCTATTAAACTTTTCTTAGAAACATCATCCTGAATAGATATCCTATTCGGGTTTTATTAGATATATGCAACCGTTATCCCCTACGTGTCTGTTGCATATTACTACTTGTGCGATTAATTTAAAAGCGTGCACCTGGTAATGCTTGTCCTAACGGGCTTCTCTTGCCACTAACTTTGTTCGCGATCGTCACGCGATTTAGTTCCTCAATAAGTATGCTCTGCTTGTCATACCTCAGACCGTTCCACCGTCATATCCCTAATTCGCTCAACTCTCGTCATCTTCAGATGCGATTGTCCTTCAACTAAACATTTATAAAAGTTAGTAATTTCGACATTAATAAACGCCCGTATTGTAATACAAGGCTTTTTACTATACGTGTCAACGCACGAAATTTTATTAACCGTATCTGTTGGTGCATTCATCTGTCGACTTCGTCTTATATCGAGTCTCGGTTTCGTTGTGGATTTGTTCAAGCATGATGTCATACTATACAATGATGACATCATCAAAGTGACATCATCAATGGCATCATCACAAGAAGACAAATTAGATTCTAGAGCTTTCGCTTGAAACAAGAATTGAAGTTTCGCTTGAACAGTATTGTTGGTGGGTTTCGCTTGAAGCTGTCATGTGTGTCTTCAAGAGAAACCTTGAATAGTATAAATAGGGTTGTTGTCATTTCATTTGTAACAGAATTTGCCAAGTGATACCAAGGTGCTGCCGGTTTATTCTCTGATTGTAAACTTTGTTAAATCAATATACAAGAGGTTTAAAGTGTATTTCAAGCTATTTTCACATCCGTTTCTTTGCTTCCGCCTCTGAAACGGATTTAAGCTCTTCCGAACGACTCGTTCAGGTCGTAATCTGATCCTACAAGTGGTATCAGAGCTCAGGAGAAAGAGATCTTGCCAAAACAGCCTGTTTTCATCACAATTTCTGTTTCTACACCATTCTTTTCACAATTTTTCAAGTTTTCACGGTTAAAATCGGTCAAAATTTTCACAGATTATGTAAAATTGCATATTAACAAATCCTTGAAAGTTTCATGCTAAAATACAGCTTAAAATGGGTAAAATTGATGTTCGAAGTGATTCCGCTCGAGTTTTGTGACTGATTCCGCTTCAAGTTGTCTGTTTCAACTTAAAAGTGTTGATTTCGCTCCAAAATTATTTTCTGATTCCGCTCCAGAGTACCAAATCAGAGATTCCGCTCCAAAATTATTTTCTGATTCCGCTCCAGAGTACCAAATCAGAGATTCCGCTCCAAAATTTATCATCTGATTCTGCTTGAAAGTGCTTTGTAAAGTGTTAACCGCTTGAAAACACGTATCGTATGTTGTGAAAGTGCATCGAGTGGTGTGAATATATCTGTTATCATGATTGTCATTTCCTAAGCTGATTTATCTTTTATCTTCGGTTTATGTGATTGTGATATAGTGGGTTCATTTTACAAAGTTGTGCATGTGAGTGTTGTCGACAAGAATTAATCAGGTGCATGTGATTGTCATTGAGTAGTGAGGAGGTCCAATTAAATGTGTCTGCATGTGTTGAATTGTTTGCATGTGTCTGCATGAGTTTATAAAAAGCATCAACAAGTTGTCGGCCAAAATAAAAAAAAATTATTAAACAATTTCATGGGGATATGTGATGCATTTTAAGTCAGTTTGTGCATGTGTCTAGTGTGAATATAACTGTCGGTTACATGTGAAGTATTTTCATGTGATAGTGGTTTGTCGGATCTTTAATCAATTAACAAAGTTAATCGGTATATCATAAGGATGTCAGCTTAGTGGGTTTGATATTTGGAATTACATGTGATATCCATTTTAAAGGTCAAATAGTGTTATCTTGAAAGTTGTTGTCAGCCCATGCCTTGATTTTAGAATTGCATGTGATCATTAATTTTGTCGGCAATTTCACTTAAAGTTTGCATGTGGGGTTGAAGTTCTATAAAATTCAAAAGGTTAGATTGAATTTTCATTGTGTGTATACTGTCCATTATCACCGGCCCAATCAGAGTTTACATATTACAAACGGGTCATTGATTTTTGAGGCCCAAAAGTGTATTACATCAGTTTCCGTCTAAGCCCATTTCTCGTGGCCCATTTGTTTTGGTCTATTCATTCAGTGTCTTCACTTGAACAACATTGAAACGAGTCCGAGAATTTTCAACACGTGTTCTAGATTGATTCAACTGTTACACGCGTTCACATTTTCAATTCGTTTAAACTGATCGTTTGTTTGTTTGAATTCAGGTGTTTCCCGAAGTATATCAATTTTTCCGAAGACATGGAAGAGGAATTCTACAACGCGTTTGCCACACCAGTCGCTCCGGTTACAACTGCTGAAACATTGTACAGTGAAAATGAGACGGGAACTCATCAGAAACCGCCAAAACTTATGTACATTGAAGATTTTCAGGGATGGAAAAATCGATTTGAGAACTGGGTGCAAGCTTACAAGTTTGATGCATGGTGTTCGTTGGAGAAAGACTATGAGAAACCGAAAAACGAACGTGGACTTGAAAAAGGTTTCAGTGACTTTACGGAAGTTGACAAATTGAAGTATACTAGTGAGAAAATGATGATCAGTATTCTTCAACAGGCAATTACAGAAGATATATTTGTTTTGCTTCAACATGGTAATACAGCTAAGTCAATTTGGGAAGCACTGATTCAGAAATTCAAAGGAAGCGCAGATATGATTAAAAACAAAAAGGCATTATTGAAGAAGTCGTTTGATATGTTTTCAGCTTTCGACCATGAAACTACAAAGCATACCATTGATAGATATTGTCATCTAGTCTTAGAAATGAAAAGATTTAACATTGAGAAAGATGATGATGAGTGGGTCGATAAACTAGCTAAAGCACTACCACAACAAAAGTGGGGAACTTATTTGATGATTTTAAAACACACAAGAAAGTCTGAGAATATGAATCTGGCACAATTCATTCAAAAGATTGAAGAGTAGGAGCTGGATATTCAGAAAACTGCTATAATGACGAATCCAAATGCCAAACAAGATGTCAGTTTGTATTACAGAGGGAACAAGTATGAGGCTACTCCCAGCCCTAGTCCAAAGATTCAAACTGGTTTCAGTGCTGACAGTTCGTCTGGAACAAAGAGTAGCAATGTGACTCAAAGTGGTGGATATTCTTCATCATTCTCAAGTTTTGATCCAAACAGCACAACATCAAGTTCTCAATGACAAAACTCAACAAACCTTCAGTGCAATGTTACCTTAAACATTCAAAATGGTCAGAATCTGTCTCCGGAAGTTGCCAAGCAACACATGGCATCACTGGTTGCTATGTTAGAATCTTACGAAAGTTTGATCGGTGGGAAGATTGGTAATCCTATGCTTACTAAAGAGGATTATGACCAAATTGATGTTGAAGAACTTGAGTTGATGGACATAAAATGGTGCTTAGCGAGTGCTTGGAGAAGAGCTGAAAAGTTTCAAGAAATTACTGGCAGAGATGAATTTCGAGGAATGGCTACCTCTTAGTTGGGTTTTGACAAATCGAAAGTTACTTGTTTCCGTTGCAAAGGAAAGGGACACTTCAAATGGGAGTGTAAAAATCAAGAAGCAACAGGGAATCAAGAAAAGAACAATTATTATCATAAATCAATTTTTCATCAGATTACTCAACAAAAGGAACCACAAACTGCACATGCTAGACCAATTGTGGATGACAAAAGGAAAATGATTGAAGATGCAAATAGAAAAGCTTATTTCGGTATCATTGATCAAGATGATGAATTTGTTGCTGAAGGATTTACCTGGGATAAATACATTCCATCTGATTCAGGTTTTGTTGCTAGAATTCAGGGTGTAGATGAGACTAATCAGAAAAGAATCCCGATTTTTCCAGATCTTGGAAGCGATGTAGATACCGATGATGAAGAAGAACATCTCAACAGAGCTAGAAAAGGCATTGATCCTGACAGTTTTAATTTCTTTTTTACAGATAAAATGGAAATGCTAAATCAGAAGAAGATTGTCAGATTAAGGAGAGAGCTGGAAGCAGCAAAAATGCAAGCTGATGAAAAGACAAAGACAGAAGCTGGAGAAGCAAATGTTGAACCAGTGACTGAGAAAGTAGTTGAGAAAATCGTTGAAGTGGAGAAAGTGGTGGAAAAACTTGTTGAAGTTGAAAAAATAGTTGAAGTTGAAAAATTAGTCGAAGTTGAGAAACTTGTCAAAGTAGAGAAAATCGTCGAAGTAGAAAAGATCGTTGAGGTTGAAAAGATAGTTGAAAAGCGGTTGAAGTTGAAAAACCGTGTTCGAAGTGTTCAGAATCTTGCAAAGTTTGTGAGGAGAAAGATAAGAAGATTGCTGAATTAGCGAAGATTAAAGAAGATTTACTATCTGATGTGAAGTACATTAAGGAATCTTATGATGTGCTGAATAGAACAGTTGATGGTCTGAAAAGGACAAATTCAGAAATTGAAAAAGCAAATGACAAAATGAGTGCAACTTTAATGACAAAGCAGAGCGTCATCAATGATTATATTGAAGATTGTGCTAATCTGAAGAAAGAGCTGGAACTTGAGAAGATTGAGAGTGAAAGGATTAAACGATTATTGTTGAGTTACACTACTTGTGATTATTTGATTGATCGTGTTTATCCTACTGTTGCAGGTCTTGAGGCTTTCACGAAGAAAAAGACTGAAGATACTGATACTGGTAAGAAACCAAGTGTCAAGTATAACAAATGTCCGCCCCCGATCCATGAAACTTATTCTCCCAGGAATCCTAATGAGGAGCGTCTAAAAAAGGCAGTCAACATCAAGTTAAAGTCTGAAATCATTGATGAATTACCAGACAATATTGATGTTACATTCACAGCGTCTGACACTGATCATGAGTCCGAGTTATTAAAGAAAGTGGTCGATCAGGTGTTAGATATGGATGAAGAGTCAAAACCGGAGTCTGAGTCTGATAGTCCGAGTTCATCAGAAAAGAGTCCGAGTTCACCGGTTAACTGGGTTTACAATAGAGAATTCCTGTTATCAAAATCAAATTTGAATGACGGGTTAATCAAAGTGGCATATACTTTGTTTGATTCAGACAAATTATATTCTGATGAGGAATTCCCAATAAGAAGTGTAAAAACTGAAATGATCAAACAGGTTTTCAAACTAACAGAAATTAACATTTCTGAAATAAAAGATTTAAATCTTGTTGAAAAACCTAAAAAATACACTTCAAGAGTTCAACAGAGATTGAACAAGAAAAAAGGTTACGGTTCTGGTTATGGTTTTCAAAAGAAATCAAACCATAATGGTAATCTCAAAAAGAAAGGTCTTGGTTTCAATTCTTCAGAAAATTATAAAAATCAGAAAACTTATAAATCAAAAACAAAATTTGTTGCAGGTGGAAGTTGTGAAGATGAGCAGAAGAAACCATTCTGGAAACAGTCGAATCAAGAGTTTCTTGCTGAGGTAAAGAGGAATGTGAAGAAGTTTGCTTCAAGAGTTGATAGAAGAACCTGTTTCAAGTGTCAAAAAGTTGGACACATTGCTTGGAATTGCCAAGAGTCCACTTATTCAAAACAGGGAGTGTCTTCTAACTCTGATATGAAAAAGAAATGTGTTGATAAATCGACTTTGGAAGTTGGTGAAACTTCAAAACGTTTTTACAAAAGACAAGTCGATTTGAGTAAACAAAAATGGGTTGTAAAATCTGAAAGAAGTTCTGACAATGAATCTGATTCCATAAAATCAGAGGAGTCATGTGTTGAGAAAAAGATTGATAATTCCGTTCCTGAGTTGAACGAGGAAAACTTTCCGTCATTGACAAAAGATTATTTGAAATCAAAAGGTAGGGTTGAGATTTCAGATCAATTCTTTGCTGATAATAAAGAATTTGATGCTGAAAAGGTGTTTAATGGAAATGTTAAACATATTTTTGGTAAGATGGTTGCAGGAAAAGTGAAAGGAGCTAAAGAGTTCTACAAATCAAAGTGCTGGTGGGACAGATGTGTTCCAGAATCTCCCAAGGATGGTCAGCCTTGGGGGAAAGTTTTTCCAAACTAAAAATTCTGACTTGCCGGAGCTCCCAGGTTGGTAAGAGTGGAGCAGGTATCGGCATTTTTCTTAGCAAATGATCCTACAAGTGGTACAGTTGGTAAAGTACAGGTGGTATATTTAAGTTGTTATATTTTGATTTACAAGTGATTATAGTTGGTGAGTGAACCTGTAAGTGGTTGAAAGAGGTTTTCATTGACAAGTGGTTAATCAAGATCATTAAGTTGAACTTGATTGGACCATACTTACAAGTGGTATTTTAGAGAACAATGTGATGAACCCCTAACCTACAAATGGTTTGAAAATCAACAAAACTAATTTTCCGGAAAAACCATTTGATTAAAACAAACTTAAGTGTGTTGAAATCACAATGGGAAAATAGTTTGTTGTAAGGGGGAGTTCTGATTGTTTATGCCAAGTGGATGGCGATCTGAAGTGATTTGATATCAGTTGTCATTTACTTGTACAGTTTTTTTTTCAAATTTCCTAAAATGTGTTTGCATTTTAGGGGAGTAAAAATTTTCAGAAAATCCAAAAACATTAGAAAATTTGAAAAAGCCAAAAACATGATAAAATGAAAAATGAGTTTTGTTGTATAAAAGAGGAAATGATAGTACATCAGTGGACTATCACAGCATGCTAAAGAATTGGAAAGTCAAATGTGATAAACGATCTCACTGTGGATGTGTGAGTAGGTTTTTGCACATTTAGTAGATTGTGACGAGATATAAACCTAAATTCAAACTTGCTTATGTCGTGGGTAACATCTCTCGGATATATGGGTAACCCCCGAAATCTTGTTTGAATGACCCCTCTTTCTGAGATACTAGGTCTTTATGCTTAGTGATATCTGGGGTATTATCCCGGGACTTCTGATTTTGCGGAAGCAATGGCCTAGTCCCCGGAGAATACTTTACGCTTGCTTGAAATATAGCGCCGCCCTCAGCAAAAATAGACAATAAAATTGCTAATTAATGCTGTTGTAAAAAAGATCCTCTAAAGGGGACCCACCAAAAGTCGAGCCGTCATCTCTCTGCTGAACGGAAGTTCTGACCTGAGCTCTCACGGTTTCGCACCTAACCCTTTATAGATATCATCTAGGTATACTCACCTGAATGACTGAATATTGGGATCTGGATACGGGAGTATATTCTGAGGTGGGACACGCGAATAAGTTTAAGTATCTAAGACATTAATCTCGTATCTCGAAACAGTTGAACTTTGTGTGAAAATTTAAGTGGATCGGTATACTGACAATCTAAGTGAATCGTTTAGAACTTAAAATGTTTAAAGCTTAACGGTGTTGGTGATTTGTCTCATGAACTGATATGATCCTCTTACGCAAACTCACAAAAATATTGTTTGTAAATATTTCATTTCTACATTTCATTTCTGTTATATCAAAAATTCCAAAAAGAGTTTTGGTGTGTTTTAGCATAAATTTTGAAAAATTCAAAAAGATTTTAGACGACTGATGTTGAAAAGCTGATTTTCAAAATTCCGAGTGCTAAACATGATGAACAGGTTTGGAAAGTGTGTTTGAAGATGTGTGAAATGAAAATGATATATATTCAAGTGGTTCATCAGAAATTGACATGATAAATCATTTTAATTGATTCTTGAAAATGATGTATTCAGGATTGTGTCTTCAAGAGATTAGCAAAGTTTCTAAATTTGTTATATCTTATCTTTTATGAAACTTATGTTTTGGGTAGAGAATATGCAGGTGAATCAGGTTACGATACCTGAACCTTTGAAAGCCAGACTACGCTCCCAGCACAAGTTGAGGGGGAGTCTGTTAGAGAAAGAGAGTCTGAAGATGCAAGAGCTAGGAGCCAGAGATCCTGAAAGAAAATTGGAGAATAGGATAGAGCCAGATAGAGATCATGAAGGAAGTCCAAAGACTGATAAAGACTGAAGATTGAAAAGACTTGACACTTAAGACTCGTCAACATCTAAGGGGGAGTCTGTTGGTGCATTCATCTGTCGACTTCGTCTTATATCGAGTCTCGGTTTCGTTGTGGATTTGTTCAAGCATAATGTCATACTATACAATGATGACATCATCAAAGTGACATCATCAATGGCATCATCACAAGAAGACAAATTAGATTCTAGAGCTTTCGCTTGAAACAAGAATTGAAGTTTCGCTTGAACAGTATTGTTGGTGGGTTTCGCTTGAAAGGTCTCGCTTGAAGCTGTCATGTGTGTCTTCAAGAGAAACCTTGAATAGTATAAATAGGGTTGTTGTCATTTCATTTGTAACAGAATTTGCCAAGTGATACCGAGGTGCTGCCGGTTTATTCTCTGATTGTAAACTTTGTTAAATCAATATACAAGAGGTTTAAAGTGTATTTCAAGCCGTTTTCACATCCGTTTCTTTGTTTCCGCCTCTGAAACGGATTTGAGCTCTTCCGAATGACTCGTTCAGGTCGTAATCCGATCCTACAGTATCTATCATTTATCGATTTGACTGGGGTAATGTGTATTACGCGATAACCCTGTAAGTTGATCTCAACACTTTAGTCATTCTAAACCATTAACATACTTGTACTTACCGGATTTGCGATCAAGCCTTGAACCGAACACCGATCTTTATCAAGAGCATAAAGTTTAAGTCCAAGCATAGTTTTCCCACCATACTTGAATCTCTTAAACCAAGGCTCTGATACCAACTTGTAACACCCTTGTTATTATCTTACGTTTTTCGTATAATTTAAGTTCATAATCACATGATTACAATCACAATTACAAAGAAAATACGGGTTTATTAAAACTTTTCTAAACTTGAAAGCAAACAACATAGTGTAATTTAATTCATTGTTTTAGAATAACGACGAAACAGCATTGCGGAAGCTTCGTCTAACGTGTGTTCGGTTCTTGCTCGACGCTTGATCTTCATCCGAGACTCTCGACATTCACCTATGATCAAAACCAACTTAAAAGTCAGTTTTGATAATTAAATAACTAGTACTACAAGGAAGATGGGTCGAATCAGATTAAACCAAGAAATCAGGAAATTCCAACATTGATCTCTTGATCCTAAAATCAAGAACTTGAAACTGGCCTCCACCGTAACTTACGGTGGGCACCGTAAGTTACGGTGGCCCCTGGTTTAAACTACCTCTACCGTAAGGCAGGAGGTATCTGCCGTAGCAATTCAGCCCCCACCGTAACTTACGGTGCCCACCGTAAGTTACGGTGGCCCCTGTATCAGACCCTTCCATTTTGCCGTTTTTGACACGAAAACTTTCGTATCTTTCAATCCGCATGTCCGTTTGACCTACCGTTTCTTCCTACGTGATTGAAATTTAATCCTCCATCATATGGAGTTAAAATCCAACATCCTACATAATAAATTTTGAGACTTCTAAACCTTCGACTCCTTGCCGTTTTGCCGAATTTTAACCCGTTTATGCATTTTATCAAACAAACATATTTGTTAAATCCTTATTTCACATGCACCTCTTCAATTTAATGTTACCTACCATGTTAGGTTCTAATCACCGGTTTCTTACACAAATTAAATACGTTTTCGCTCGTATGCTTATTTTGACCCGTTAAGGGTATTTAAGCACTTTAGAACTTCAACTCGCTTTCATACATTTCTAGCATCTTATTCCTACATTTCTTATCAAGTAATCTTCCACCACAACTATATGTGTGATGGATTTAATGTGGATATCTATATGTTCCAAATTTTACCCCTCGGATTATCTTTTTACGGCAAAGGCTCGTATAAAGTCATTCGACCCAAAAATTTACATCTTTCACTATCTTTTCTTATTCTAAGCATTTATTTAATCATAAAACTCGTTTCTGAACCTCTTGCAAGAGTCGTTCGTTCGAATTAGCTTACAAGGGCAATTTGGTCAATTTTCATCCTTTCTTTTACTACAAAGGAACTTTTAAATACTTGTTTAACCCAAAATCTGACCTTTTAACTATAATCTTGTTTATAAACCCATGTGCTTCTAGAACACCATAATCATAACTCAATTTATTCAGTTTACCTAAAAGATAACTGAATAACTATATTTTAACCTTGTCTAACTCTTATAGAATCTCAAGTTCTACATGATGAGTTGAATCAATATACATACCTGGCTCGGATCAATATATTGACCCGTTTCAATACCTTGACTTAGTAGCCGCTAAGCAATAGCGATGTGCGTATCCATTTGATATTTATTCCTATAAACATGTAACTCGACAAACCATTAGACAATATTGTCAAAGGGTGATAATTTCACCTTTTGACCCGTTTATTTACCTAGTGATCTTCGTCACTTCAAGTAAATGCCAATTTCATGTATTATGCTAATTTAAAGTCTACTAGCGAAAATACGGAATCAAGCATAACGTAACGGAATCGTAGTTACGTACCTTTTAAGCACCCTTTTCAAACGCGTATTTCCACCGGCTTGTCCACTTGACGATCCGGATTCCTCGCCTAAAGAGTTCAATTCACAATCCGTTTAGAACCCCTTTTTATAAGTCTTAACGCACAATTCGCCATATCCATCAAACATGCGTTTTTGTCCAATTTTCAACATTTATCTTTCATTTAGGTATTTTAACGAACACCTAACGGGTATAATTTTACATATTTAAAACCAAGTTCATAACTTGATATTTTTGCTGTAACACCCCAAAAACGAGTTTGGTAATCAAACCACGTAAATATTAAAGAGCGGGTAACATACCGTTGGCGGTAAAGATTTAATCCGGAAAATTTTAGAATTCAAACAAGTAAGCTTAATAATAAATAAAAGAGAACAAACACATTGAGAAGATAAAGTTTATAAGGAGCCCGAGTTAACGGCACTTAAAATAAAACGGGTCATGACTCCCTGAATCCGCTAAGTTAACTAGGAATAATTAACCTAGTTAGTGATCTGTAAATGAGTAATAAAACATGGAGTTCTTGTCCATAATAGTTAAAATTAAACTTGAGGGGTCAAAATTGTTAAAAAGGAAACCAAGTTTTATTTAATAAAATAAAAAACACAACACACACACAGTGTGTATGTGTGTGTGTCAATCTCCAGGCGACCAAACAAGGGGAAACCCTAGTTCCTCCTTAAATCACCAAATTGGAAGGGAAATCGGAGCTTAAATTCATGAATAAACTCGTATAAACGATCACCAAGTCATGGAGATCACAAGGTATGTCAAATTTTGTAAGTTGATGATATCTTGAATTTTAGGATGAACACTCATAATCGAAATTCGGAAAGAATGTTGCATGCATGAGTGATATTCTGATGAATTAGTGTCTAGAAAACAAACCCTAGTCGAAAACTTGCTGAATTGATGTTAAAGATTAGGGATTTGATGACTACCCTTATGTGTGATAAGAGGGTTTTATGAAAAAAAAAATTGATGCTTTCATTAAGGTAGATGAAATTGGTCATGTCTTGTTGTTCTTGTGGTGTCTAGCTACTTGAAATAGTGAATGCATGATTAGATTTGAAGTTGATGTTAGTACTTGTTAATTTTACTAGAATTTAAGAGTTTAGAACACTTAAATGGGCTGGAGAAATTTGATGTTTCATGTTGCACACAAGGTGCTTGATAAAATGCTTGAACAAGAAAATATAACAAACTGATTGGAATAAAAAATTATTGGGCTGCAGTTTTTAAAAAAATCATATAAAATCACTGGAACGACCTGTGAGGTTGAGCCTTATATGCTCAAAAAGCTATTAAAACATATTACGTTTTATGTTTGAACATGTTTGTTAAATTCTGATGTTAAACGGGTCAAAATAGTGTCCGAAGTCGGCTGAACTGTTTTGACAGCAAGCTGATTGGAAGCATTTTGACTTCTGAGCTGATTTTGCGAAAATCATAATTAATTCTAGGAAGCTCGGATTGAGCTGATTCTTTTTGGGTTGGAAAGATATTTTAGTATTCTACATTTCATCTTTGATCACCAAGGGCTAAATAAAACCGTAAAGTGGTTAAAAGAGTCGATTCCGCAGCTACATTGTAAAGTTGCTACACATTGTATTGATAAACTTAATCTAAGAAAATTGTATACAAGAAAAGGATGAATTGTGAGAAATGTGATAATGATGGCATTCTAATAAATTAACTTGAGGCAATGTGTCTAACGTGGAAATATAATTTGATTGTAAGACTTGGTAAGAGGTATGTCGTAGTAGCTTTTATTCCATACTTGAATGGTGTGTGTGTACCATGTATTTGCTTCAAACAAATCTTATGAAATTGGGTGTATTAAAGGCATCTAAAATACATACAAATGATTTATGCAAGTAATATGTACGTGTATGCCAAACATGTTCTAAGTTAGTGCTCAGTCACATACACAAGGACAGTTTGACTTACGAAAGTCAAACTGACCTAAAACTATTGTCTTGATAAATGAGTATGTGTGAATCCATGAGATGTTCTGGTCATTTTATATAATGACTAATCTAACAAATCTTGTGGGTATTGTGTTAAGTTTGATCTCGACAAGCTAAGTGGGAGCTGGAAAGGAATGGATCAAACGGGTCAAGTGCGCAAGGAAAGCTCGAACGGACGCAAACTGTAAGTAAAGCTTACACCTATTTTTTTTAGCATACGTATTTATTCTATAGATGATAAATACAACAATAGATCATGTTCGAATTATGGGTTCCAACACGAAACGAAATGGGTCAGAACGAATAAAAACGTTTAAAATCATGATTAATGGTGAAAGAGGTAAACTGGTAATTTACTCATAAATCGACTAAGAATTTATGAGTTTTCTTAAAGCTACCTCATAGCTTAACTAATAATGGAAAAAGGGGTGAAATGGTAATTTAGTCACGTGATGACTAATTGTAATCGAGATTAAAAGGATACCCACGGCGTAAGCCGAACTGGGTCAAATATGTAAAAAAAAAAGGAAATTTTTGTGGTAAAATCCGTAATGGTCGGATGCGTGATTGAGTAATTAGAAACCTTGATTTGTAATAAATATAATTGTTTGGTCGTATAGACCAAATGGGTCAAATGATGGTGATAACCTCATATGACCATATCGACTAATGTTGGTTGTTAAGTCACATGTTTACAGGAACGAATAGCAATTTGGATAATTGCGTCATCATAGAATATTGAATTAATAATAGCAAGGTATAAACGTGTCAATACGTTGACTCGGGCCAGGTACGCTTATATATAGATTTATAGTTAAAAGTGTTTAACTTCCCTTAACGGGTCAAAAGGAGTAGATAGGTAAAACGGGTTAAGAAATCATAAGAAACCCGTAATTTGAACCTTGCACATTAGTAAATTGATATAACGTGATATGCATGATATTTTGAAACGGTAATAAACAAGTTTGTTTGATAAATCACGAACGGGTCAAAAAGTGTCTTAATTGAATTTCAAGCCGAGAGCTTGAAAGTTAAAATTTTGTGAATTTAGATGTCGGGTTTTCACTCCGTAAGATGGAGAATTAAATTACGAATGCGTAGAAAAAGAATTGTAAAAAAAAACGGACTTGTAGAATGAAAGTTATGCACCTTAGAAGTTGAAAAATTGAAAGAAAATGGTGTTGGGCAAAAGTGCAGGATTTTAACCTGCACCCACTGGAAAACGGTCATCCCCGCAACACGCGAAGGGAGTCACTTGTTCTGGCGCGACATGCGGGCGCGCTCGCGGCCCGCGAAGGATTGAAAGGAATCTGTCGCGTGGCGCGACAGATCAAAAATCTGAAATTTTATTTTTTGTTATTTGTATGATACCGGAACTTGTTTTTACATGTTATAAAGTTGTTAAAACTAACAATTGATGTGGTTTTGACCTTAGGTGATGTTCGTCTCATTTCGGACGCCGATCAAGCAAGAATTCAAGAACCGAACACAAAGTTTTGAAGCTTCCGCGCTAATCTAATCTTGTTTTAGACAATGTTTATTTGTAATCACTAAACTCAATGTTGTATGTTTTAACTAGTTAGTTTGTAAACTAGAATACCATAACCATGTAAACTTAGTTTTTATAACTAAGTTTTGAAATGATGCATTTTGAAATTAAAAGAAAAAAAATTGGCGTGTTTTTAGTTTAAAATCTTAAAACAATGAGACGGGTGTTACAAGTTGGTATCAGAGCTCATGGTTAAAGAGTAAAGTGTGTTCGGTTCGAGGCTTGATCGCAAATCCGATAAGTACAAGTATGTTAACGGTTTAGTATGATTAAAGTGTTGTGAACAGCACATAGGGTTATCGTGTAATACACGTTACCCCAATGAAAATGATTAGTATAACTAAGAAAATTACGTGCGTTGACACGTGCAGTAAAAAGCTTTATATTACAATACGGGCATTTATTAATGTCGAAATTACTAACTTTTGTAAATGTTTAGTTGAAGGATACTCGCATCTGAAGAAGACAAGAGTTGAACGAATTGTGGATATGACGGTGGAACGGTTCGAGGTATGACAAGCAGAGCATACGCATCAAGGACCTAAATCGTGCGACGATCGCGAACAAAGTTAACGGCAAGAAGAGCTCGTTAGGGTAAGCATTTACAGGTGCACATTTTAAATTTATTGAGTGAATAGTAATATGCAACAAATACGTAGAAATTGACCGTTGCATATGTAAATTAAAAACTTGGAAAAACCTGAATAGAATACCTATCCAGGATGTTATTTCCAAGAAAACTAAATAGAGGCGTTACTTACATGGGGTGTAATGTGAAAATTATAAAAGGTCATGTATATCAGGTGTTGATCGCTTACTCTGGCCAAGTAAGTAGTGAATACGTGGTACCATGAACTTTTATGATGGACATACTGACATCCGATGTAGTAAGGACGGGGTGAATGAGACAAATTAAAAAGGTACCCAAATGAGTCAAATAAGCAAAATGTTTGATGGTAAACGTAAACACAAGTCGGATGACAAAAGCGTATTACGTTAGAATAACGAGCCCGAGAGAAGGGACAAAGATTAAAGTAAATAAAAATACGAACCAATTAATGTGAATGCTAAGGCATAGGGGATAAAGTTTGACTGTCATAAGTGACGAAATTCACACAGACAAGTCAAAGGGGTAGAATAAAGAATAAAGGGCTTGAATGAATTAAAACGATGAATTTCGCTAAGACGACCAAATAAATTAAAGTGACGTCTAAAACCATATAAAAATGGTTACTTGATGATGACTTCGGTAAAGATACCCGATAGATGGGTAGGATTTTGAAAGTATGCGTAAACCAAGAGACGGGAACGCGAAATAGAAAGTCAAAGGACTCGGATTAAGAGTCATGACTAAAAGACGATGAGAACTTACAAACAGGAATTTTGCTAACTACGTTCAACTATTTTAAAGTTGAACGGGTCGAATAAAGATTGAAGTTTGACGTTCAGGAGTAATGAAATCTCACACGAATAAGTCAAACGAGACGAATAAAGTATAAAAGCTTGATAGGGCAAGTAAACGCAAACCGGTGAAACCGAAAAGCTAAAAAAAACATAAAAAAATAATAATAAAAGAACCCGGGTAATGGGTTGTAAATAAATATAGGAATAAACCGGATAACAAATAACAAAAAAAAAAAAAACAAACCGACGTGTAAATGACATAGGAAGTCATAGAGTCGGAATATTAGTTTAAAATGGAAGCGGGTGCAGCCTTAGACTACGGTCAAGGTCCATAGAATTCAGGAATGAAAATAAACGACTTCTAAACATCAAAAAGGGTGTGCTGACACCGAAAGTATAACTTTAGAACGACATGTGTAAAAGAGGATCTACGGGATCGTCATGACCCTCAGGATAGTAAGTGGTGTTGAGGTCTACAGGACCAAAAAGACTCTTGGGTCACAAATAGAAAGAAACAAACCGTTGGAATCTCACCTTAAAAAGGTGGAAATCTAAAGAGATAGCCTACGAGGCTAAGTAAAAGAAGCTACAGGTCACTTGGGTAAGGCGTGGAAAATTGGTTACAATTCTTTGCGTAAGAATAATAACGGTCAGGAATAAACTTAGAACGAAAATTCCTAGACATGAGAAAAAGACATAAGATAAAGAGAAAACGTAAACTAAAAATTTAGTTTTTAGTTAAAAGCAAAGTTTTAACAAACATAAGTAGTATGAGGTGGTTTAAGAAATAGTAAACACACATAAAGCCGGAGATGGCAGTATAGTATGCCCGGGTACCGGGGCACGAAATGGCGGTGACTAATCAGTCAAGCCGGTAAAACCATTGAAGTCAAAAGAAGATTTCTAGGTAAAGCGCTCGTCAACATAAGATTAGCGTGAAGTAAACGTGTTGACGGACTAACGCAACTGAGTGGTCAGGTAACAACTCGGTCAAGTAGGCGAAAAAGATATGAAATATAAAATGAAAATTTCGGTTCATAAGGACTTACACATAAAGGACGCTCATGTCAATATGAATGATAATATTGTCCGAAAGAATGAATTTCATAGAAACGAAACTAAGTTCGTTCAGTCTAAATTAAAGAACTAAGTGAGAAAGGTTTCGGGGACGAAACCTCTTTAAGGGGGGTAGACTTGTAACACCCCAAAAACGAGTTTGGTAATCAAACCACGTAAATGTTAAAGAGCGGGTAAAATACCGTTGGCGGTAAAGATTTAATCCGGAAAATTTTAGAATTCAAACAAGTAAGCTTAATAATAAATAAAAGAGAACAAACACATTGAGAAGATATAGTTTATAAGGAGCCCGAGTTAACGGCACTTAAAATAAAATGGGTCATGACTCCCTGAATCCGCTAAGTTAACTATGAATAATTAACCTAGTTAGTGATGTGTAAATGAGTAATAAAACATGGAGTTCTTGTCCATAATAGTTAAAATTAAACTTGAGGGGTCAAAATTGTTAAAAAGGAAACCAAGTTTTATTTAATAAAATAAAAAACACAACACACACACAGTGTGTATGTGTGTGTGTCGATCTCCAGGCGACCAAACAAGGGGAAACCCAAGTTCTTCCTTAAATCACCAAATTGGAAGGGAAATCGGAGCTTAAATTCATGAATAAACGCGTATAAACGATCACCAAGTCATGGAGATCACAAGGTATGTCAAATTTTGTAAGTTGATGATATCTTGAATTTTAGGATGAACGCTCATAATCGAAATTCGGAAAGAATGTTGCATTCATGAGTGATATTCTGATGAATTAGTGTCTAGAAAACAAACCCTAGTCGAAAACTTGCTGAATTGATGTTAAAGATTAGGGATTTGATGACTACCCTTATGTGTGATAAGAGGGTTTTATGAAAAAAAAATTGATGCTTTCATTAAGGTAGATGAAATTGGCCATGTCTTGTTGTTCTTGTGCTGTCTAGCTACTTGAAATAGTTAATGCATGATTAGATTTGAAGTTGATGTTAGTACTTGTTAATTTTACTAGAATTTAAGAGTTTAGAACACTTAAATGGGCTGGAGAAATTTGATGTTTCGTGTTGCACACAAGGTGCTTGATAAAATGCTTGAACAAGAAAATATAACAAAGCTGATTGGAATAAAAAATTATTGGGCTGCAGTTTTTAAAAAAATCATATAAAATCACTGGAACGGCCTGTGAGGTTGAGCCTTATATGCTCAGAAAGCTATTAAAACATATTACGTTTTATGTTTGAACATGTTTGTTAAATTCTGATGTTAAACGGGTCAAAATAGTGTCCGAAGTCGGCTGAACTGTTTTGACAGCAAGCTGATTGGAAGCATTTTGACTTCTGAGCTAATTTTGCGAAAATCATAATTAATTCTAGGAAGCTCGAATTGAGCTGATTCTTTTTTGGTTGGAAAGATATTTTAGTATTCTACATTTCATCTTTGATCACCAAGGGCTAAATAAAACCGTAAAGTGATTAAAAGAGTCGATTCCGCAGCTACATTGTAAAGTTGCTACACATTGTGTTGATAAACTTAATCTAAGAAAATTGTATACAAGAAAAGGATGAATTGTGAGAAATGTGATAATGATGGCATTCTAATAAATTAACTTGAGGCAATGTGTCTAACGTGGAAATATAATTTGATTGTAAGACTTGGTAAGAGGTATGTCGTAGTAGCTTTTATTCCATACTTGAATGGTGTGGTGTGTACCATGTATTTGCTTCAAACAAATCTTATGAAATTGGGCGTATTAAAGGCATCTAAAATACATACAAATGATTTATGCAAGTAATATGTACGTGTATGCCAAACATGTTCTAAGTTAGTGCTCAGTCACATACACAAGGGCAGTTTGACTTACGAAAGTCAAACTGACCTAAAACTAATGTCTTGATAAATGAGTAGGTGTGAATCCATGAGATGTTGTGGTCATTTTATATAATGACTAATCTAACAAATCTTGTGGGTATTGTGTTAAGTTTGATCTCGTCAAGCTAAGTGGGAGCTGGAAAGGAATGGATCAAACGGGTCAAGTGCGCAAGGAAAGCTCGAACGGACGCAAACTGTAAGTAAAGCTTACACCTATTTTTTTTAACATACGTATTTATTCTATAGGTGATAAATACAACAATAGATCATGTTCGAATTATGGGTTCCGACACGAAACGAAATGGGTCGGAACGAATAAAAACGTTTAAAATCATGATTAATGGTGAAAGAGGTAAAATGGTAATTTACTCATAAATCGACTAAGAATTTATGAATTTTCTTAAAGTAACCTCATAGCTTAACTAATAATGGAAAAAGGGGCGAAATGGTAATTTAGTCACGTGATGACTAATTGTAATCGAGATTAAAAGGATACCCACGGCGTAAGCCGAACTGGGGCAAATATGTTAAAAAAAAAAGGAAATTTTTGTGGTAAAATCCGTAATGGTCGGATGCGTGATTGAGTAATTAGAAACCATGATTTGTAATAAATATAATTGTTTGGTCGTATAGACCAAATGGGTCAAATGATGGTGATAACCTCATATGACCATATCGACTAATGTTGGTTGTTAAGTCATATGTTTACAGGAACGAATAGCAATTTGAATAATTGCGTCATCATAGAATATTGAATTAATAATAGCAAGGTATAAACGGGTCAATACGTTGACTCGGGCCAGGTACGCTTATATATAGATTTATAGTTAAAAGTGTTTAACTTCCCTTAACGGGTCAAAAGGAGTAGATAGGTAAAACGGGTTAAGAATTCATAAGAAACCCATAATTTGAACCTTGCACATTAGTAAATTGATATAACGTGATATGCATGATATTTTGAAACGGTAATAAACAAGTTTGTTTGATAAATCACGAACGGGTCAAAAAGTGTCATAATTGAATTTCAAGCCGAGAGCTTGAAAGTTAAAATTTTGTGAATTTAGATGTCGGGTTTTCACTCCGTAAGATGGAGAATTAAATTACGAACGCGTAGGAAAAAGAATCGCGAAAAAAAAACGGACTTGTAGAATGAAAGTTATGCACCTTAGAAGTTGAAAAATTGAAAGAAAATGGTGCTGGGCAAAAGTGCAGGATTTTAACCTGCACCCACTGGAAAACGGTCTTCCCCGCGACACGCGAAGGGAGTCACTTGTTCTGGCGCGACACGCGGGCGCGCTTGCGGCCCGCGAAGGATTGAAAGGAATCTGTCACGTGGCGCGACAGATCAAAAATCTGAAATTTTATTTTTTTGTTATTTGTATGATACCGGAACTTGTTTTTACATGTTATAAAGTTGTCAAAACTAACAATTGATGTGGTTTTGACCTTAGGTGATGTTCGTCTCATTTCGGACGCCGATCAAGCAAGAATTCAAGAACCGAACACAAAGTTTTGAAGCTTCCGTGCTAATCTAATCTTGTTTTAGACAATGTTTATTTGTAATCACTAAACTCAATGTTGTATGTTTTAACTAGTTAGTTTGTAAACTAGAATACCATAACCATGTAAACTTAGTTTTTATAACTAAGTTTTGAAATGATGCATTTTGAAATTAAAAGAAAAAAATGCATGTTTTTAGTTTAAAATCTTAAAACAATGAGACGGGTGTTACATTTGCCCAATATAAACATACATATCGATCCCATTATGTCAAGCATGCATACTAATCTCAGAATTATTTCATAGTAATCAAGTAACACCACTTTTGGTAGTCATGATTCTTGCATTCATCTAAATTTTACAAAACGCATTTAACTTATCTATGGATTATTATGAATTTCATAGATTATCCACTAATCCAACATGTTATTGACTAGGGTTTACTCCTAGACATCATATTACTTCAGGATTCATCCTTGCATGACATATTTAAGCTCGATTTCAGTTTCTCACAATTAACCTAGAATTCAAGATGAATCAAAACATCACAATTTTACATACCTTATGATCCTTTCAACTAGGTGATCATGAATTTGTGCTTGAAATTCGATTTAGACTTGATTAGAGGCTTCAATTTGTGAATTTTGTGAGGATTTTAGGGTTTGAAGAAAACCCCTGTCGCCCCCTGCTTCTTAATTGACCAGACACCCCCAAAGTGGGTGTTTTGGTGTGTTTTAATTTTGTTTTATGCTATTAAGTTTCAAATTTAATAACATAGGCCCCTCAACTTTTGTTTGGTTTATAACTTGAATATTTTGTTCTTTCACTTAATTACAAGACTTGTACTAGGTTATTTTTTTCCTAGTTATTTATCTTGTTCAAAACCTGTTTTATTTTAAGTCCCGTTAAATCTCGGGCCTTTTATATACTTTGCTTTCTCAAAGTATTTCCCATCCTTTTAATAAATATTAGATTTATTTATTTAAAATCCTAAAATTTACCGGGTAAGTTTTACCACTAACTGTATTTTACCCGTCCTTTAGTATTAACGTGGTTTGATTACCAAACCCGTTTTCGGGGTGTTACAGAAAAAGATATCAACTCAGGAAGGTATTGGGAGAGTAAGTTCAGGGATCTTGAATTGAAAGAATTTCTGAAGAAAGAGAAGCGCAACTAAAGATTTAAAGAGATTTCTGATAGAGCAGCCGTTGTTGGTAGAAGAAAGCTGATGAGACCTCCACCAACCGACCAAACACCAATAGAAAAGGAAGAGAACAAGATTCCTAGGTGGGATAGAAAGAGAGATGGAGATCTTGAATATCGAAAGTACTGGAATGAAGTTGGTAGGCCTCTAAGGCGGAAAATGCTTGCTGAGCGTGAAGAGAAAAGAAGACAGAAAGCTAAAGCGAGGAGACGCAGTAGGAAGATGACTTGAAGACTATGCTTGAAGGAAGACTACAGCTACATCCAAGGGGGAGTCTGTTAGTGCATTATGTCTGTAGCTTCTGTCAGCATCGAGTCTTATGTATTTTGTCCTATATGTGTGTTTTTGTATATGTATGAATATGTATGTATTTTTTGTCTAGACAAACAGGGAACGGAACGTAATCTGTCAGATGTAATCCGAACAGACAACATTGTGTCATCCGTACGGATGGCCATCCGATCGGATGACCATCCGATTGGGTGACATCCATCACCTCCCTGTGTTGCCTATAAATAGTAGGTTAGTGCCATTTGTTTAAAACTTTTTTCCTGATAGCTGAAGCGAAGCTCTGTCTGATTATCATCCGGAACTTTTGTATTTTCACTGTTTATCAATGAAATCAGACATGCTCAGAGTTGAGATTGTTGTTGTTGATTCTCAGACATTGTCGAGGGATTCCGCACCTCGCCACTGATCGATTCTGACACGTTCTTCTACTAGAACAGATCCTGCGTAAGGCCCTAACACCAATTAGCTCCCAACACTAACTCCATCTAAATTGTTTGTTAACAGTAAGGGTATTTTGGTAACTTTAAGTATAAAACTAAGAGTATTTTGGCACAAGTAAAGATTTTATATTACAAATATATAACAAAACACATATCTCTCTACTTTCTCCTCTCTTTATACTATCTCTCTCTCTCACACACACACTCTATATACCCTCTCTTCATCATCAACAACCACAACCACCACCACCATCATCAGATACAACCGCCACCCACTCCAAACGGCCGTCGACCACCACCACTGCCACCCCACCCTAACCCCGGCACCGGCCCCGCCAATCCACACAGTCGCCACTGTTGTTCAGATTTGTCCTCCTTTACCGCCGCCCCTGTTGTTTCTGACGTTTCAAGGCTTTAAACGAGGTTGTGAGTTTAGGTGATTCCGGGTAAAAAGGGGTCAGATGTGGTGGTTTTGGCTGGCTGGAACCGTAGATCTGTTTAGGGTTCAAGGTAGATAGCGACGAAAATGGTTAAGACAAATCTGGTTGTGGGTGTTTATGATTTTGCAGGTGGTAATGACACGATTTTGCAGATGGTTGTGATAGGATTGAGGATTTATGACAGTAAGAAAAGGATAAATATATTGGTGGTGGTGGCAAGTGGTGATGGCAGGTGTGGTGGTTTTGGTCGGCTGGAACCCTAGATCTTCTTAGGGCTCAAGCCAGATAGCGACACCTAGAGTTAAGATAGATTTGGTTGTCGGTGGTTACAATTTTGAAGGTGGCAGTGGTATAATTTTGAAGGTGGTGGTGGTAGGGTTGAGGGTTTGTGGCAATAAGAATGGGTGAAAGAGAGTGGTGGTGATTGAAGGGTAGAACAGCTTGTACGAGAGAAGGGTGAATGGTGGCGATGGCAGGTGGTGGTCGCCGGATGGTGGGGTGGTCGTGGTTTGGTAGTGTTGGGCAGGTGGTAGCGGCCGGAGATGGTGGTCATATCTGGTAGAGAGAAGTAGAGGGATGGAGAGGGGTTTTATATATTTAGTATCATATCAATAAATAAAAAGATAAAACAAATTAAAGGAATTAATGATAAATAATTAAGTACTTATATAAAAATTACTGAAATGCCCCTATCATGAGTTGAATGGTTTAATTGAATTAAGAGTTGGGGAGCTTATTGAAAAAAAACAAAGTAAACTATTAGAGTAAAATGACACTTTTTAAACAATTATGGTAAAATTGTTAAAACGACCAAACCACAATAAGTTAAACTGAAGTTAACTTTATAAAATATTAACATACAAACTTCACTTTAAAACCTATTGAGAGTCAAAGGTTGCTGCAAGTGGAAGACAACAATTAATGTTTAACAAATCAAAACCACCACTCATTTTCGGTCTCTTTAGATATGAACGTATGCATCGAAAAGGCATAGCATGAGTTATCAACGTCTCAATCAAATATACATATTTAAGTAAATAATTGAAGAATTTATTTAGCTAAATATCAAAGTTGTAATCATAATAAGAGGACCCTAATGCCTGTGGCCCAAGAGAATTATAACATTTTCTTATTAATTTAACGTTACTAAATTCATATATTTGTTTTTACTACCCAAGTAAATCGAAGTAAATCAACAAGTTTGATACCTCAATGATATCCAACAACCAAATCCTGAATTTATTTATTACTACTTGTCAAACAAGTTTTTTTTTTTTTCTTAAAAAAAATGCCTGAGGCTCCTTTTGTACAACCTCAATGATATCAAACAACCAAATCGTGCACAACCATCTTGTATTCGATTGTCAAGCGAGACGTTACTA
Source organism: Helianthus tuberosus (assembly GCA_030545235.1). Taxonomy (NCBI): domain Eukaryota; kingdom Viridiplantae; phylum Streptophyta; class Magnoliopsida; order Asterales; family Asteraceae; genus Helianthus; species Helianthus tuberosus. The sequence continues at coordinate 80,668 of JARYGA010056187.1, forward strand.
CGAATAAAAAAAAACCATAATACCAATTATAAAAATAATTAAAGATCAACAAAACCTAGGCCAGAGGCTCCTTTTCTCCAAAAAACGTTGAAGGTAGCTTAGAGCATGTAATTAAAGACTGTGTCATCTCCAAACTTGGCTTAAAAATGCTTCATTTCTTCAAATTTAAACTCTGGCTTTTAAAATGATTTTTTCGCTTTATTTTATTTTATCTTTATGGTTCATTAGTATTGTTTAAGTATATATTAAGTCTTATCGAAAAAAAAAACTAGCTAATGAATTAAAGTAATGTATAGACATTTAAATTATGTTAGGATCAATTTTTTTTGGAGTACATATGGTCAGAGTTTTGAAAAATATTTTTAAAACTTACTCTTTTTTCCTTCGGGATATTAAAAGATGAAGAAATGAAAGGATGGGTTATACAAACAACTTTATACACTCTTTACCCCATTTTATACACTCTATATCCCGTTTTGTACACCTTATTTTATACACACCAATTCACCTCTCAAAAAACCTATACCCTTCTATGTTTTATACTTTTATACCTATGGGGATGTAGAGTACTCGAGCACATTTCCGCCTGACTCGTCTAATTCGTCGGAATCTTTGGGTTGCGTTTTGAAATTTGTTGAAAGGATGTCTTAGCTTGGAGATAGTAAAGCTTTAATAATTACCACAGATGAGGAATTAGGGTTTTGAGCAAAAATAATTTTTACGAGGCAAATGTCATAGTTACTAATGTTCTATTATTATTTACTAGGTTAAAACCTCTTATATTACACGGGTTATTATTTTTGTAATTTTGAATGCGTGAGATGATAACAACAACAATAGTAGAAAAGAATATAATGTTTGAGAGTATAATGTTGGATAGATCAAGATAAGATTGTTTTGACTTAGAAATAGACAATATTGAAGTTTGAATCTCACTAAAGCTTAGTCAATTTATTTGTTATTTAAGGATTTTTTTTTAATCTGATTGTAATTGATCTTAATTTAAAGTGTTGTTCCCCTTGAGGTCAAGGGTTAGAGCCCGGTCGAAGACAGATTTAGTGTAATTTAAGTCGTTAAAAAAAACTGATCACAATTTAAAAAATTATTTAGTTGCTTTGAGCCCATGACAGTCTAGTCCATAAACCCGTAAAGCACGATTAAATTATCAACACCCATCACAATGTAAATTGAAATTTTATTTGTGCTCTCACATAGATTGAGTGTATATATATATATATATATATATATAGGAGAAAGATCCGTTAGGAACTATCCTTTATTACGAGAATCGCGAGACCCAATGTGAACACAACCAAAAATATCTAAAAAATCTAAAAAACATACAAGAATTTTTTTTTTAATATTTTTTAATAAAAATCGCTACTTTTCATCAATAGGAAAAAATTCAAAAATTAAAAAAAAAACTTTTTTTGGAGACTAAAACTAGCGATTTTTATTAAAAAAAAATTGTGTGATTTTTAGATTTTTTTAAGTTTTTTGAGGTGTTAGCTTTATGGTTTAGTTTTCAACATTTATCTTAGGTGGGGTGGGCGGGGGGGTTTAAGTTTTGGGGGGGTGGGGGTTAGGTTTTTTAAGGTTTTTGGGGGATTTAGCTTTATGGTTTAGTTTTTAACATTTAGCATTTAGCTTGGGACGGGTTAGTTTTTGGGGGTGGGGTTAGGTTTTGGGTGGTGCAGTGGGTTTATTTTGTTGTGTTCGCATTGGTTCTCGCGGTTCTTGCAATAAAGTTGGTTCTCGCATGAACCCTATATATATATATATATATATATATATATATATATATATATATAGAAACGGGTTCTGGAGAAAACGGCAAAAAGTGTGAGAACGGTGAGAACGCATCCTGGCCCAACACGTGGCGTGGGGCATGATCAGGTCCGAGGGGTTTTTTGGTCATTTTATCTTCCGCTTTTCCAGTTTCTTTTTTCTCAATATTGATTTATTTTTGGCGTTTAAGATTTTTTGGCGTTAACCAAATTCAGTAATTATATGGCGTTTTTCATGGTTTCAATGTATCAGTATTTTGGCGTTTATGGCGTTATTCAAATCGTATGCCATTGGAACCCCAAGGGGTCAGAATTTCTCTGTGAATGGCTTCATCCATACCAAGTATGGCCAGGACTTGTTTGTTCTTAGATTCAAAGGCGTTTTAGACAAGATGGCCCATTGTTCTATTATTTTTTATATACATTTTGGCGTTTTGTGGTATCTTGGTGTTTTACAATCGGAAGATTATATTGCAACCATAGGAAAAAAAAATAGATGCGAAAAAAAAAATAAAAAATCCTAATCGTATCTCTCTTCACAATCTTCATTGTCATCAGTCTATGTCTTCACAATCTTCACCAGATATTTGCCGTTTTATGTAAAACTTGACAAACCCATCGATTTGATTATTTTTGTCTGCTCGTCTATTGAAGCGGCTTTTGTGGATGTTTTTTGGGGATATAGATCTTTGAAGATGAAGATCAAGTTGAAGAACCAAACGAAAAACCCACCCACACATCATCCAAGCCTTCTTCAAGAATAAAGAACACAAAATGACATTGACTGTCATCAGTATCTTTTTCTTGAATCTTTGTCCATCTCATGCAGCAAAATCCATTCAGTGAAAACTTCACGAAGAACAATACTGAATATCCAAGAAAGCATATTAGTCATCTTTGATTTTTTTTAAATTTTTTGGCGTTTTACAGTGAGTGGTATTTAGTAGTATTGGCGTTTGTTTTTTTTTTTTTTTTGTTTGATCAAATGGAAGTTGCTGATTGGTATCATTTTATAGGATGTCATTTTGGCGCGTAGGTTAGGCGGTGCATTATTATAATAAAGTATTCGTCGTTTTCAGTTTACTGTTTGTAATTACTGTTTTTTGATAAGCTTTATCTCTGAAGTCTGTAACACGTCCCATCTTTCAAGTTTGGCGTTTTCGTTTTACTGTTTGTAGTTGCTGTTTTAAGTTACCATTTCAAGTTTGGTTTTTAATTTTTTATGGGTTTTTTATAATACTTGTCCAAAGTAATTTTGTTATAGATTGGGAGTTTTTGGGGCGTTTTATGGCATTATGGCGTTTTGACAAACATTTGTCTGTATGGTGTTTTTATTATAAATGGTGTTGTTATTTATATAACAATCAACTAAAATAGAAAAATAGAAAAAAAATATAAACAATTGATCTTCCAAATCTTCACTGTCAGCAGTCTCTTTCTTCTTTTGAAGTATCTTCACTGGCTGTTTCGACTTTCGTATGATTCATTTTAATTTTTATTCATCTTCAGCCTCTTTTTCTTGAAGATTTGTCCATCTCATGCTGCAAAATTTTATTGAACTAACAATTCATTCGGCGAAACTTTTCCCCGTAGAAGAATATTGAATTTTCCAATGAACGATGTTTTATTTTTTAATTTTGGCGTTTTACCGATAAAAAGAATGCCACCAAATAAAAGCACTTTTAAACCTCAAAATTTGATCATGCTAAGATCAATAATGTTTTGCTGTATGAGATGGACAACATTGTTAATCCTCGGTTAAGAAAGATAACTGACAATGTTGTCCACTCCATACAGCTAAACGTTATTGATAACAAACCTCAATAATGTTTTTGTATGTTTTGGCGTTATAAATTGGATGGAAGTTAATGATAAGTCAATAAGAATTTACTCAATGATATGGACAATATCTTCACTTAAGGATTTTGTCCATTACATTGATCGAAGGCTTACAGACAACCAAACTGAATTTCAAATAAACGTTTTGGTTTAGAAGATATTTGATGTTTGGGTTTTTTGGTGTTTCTAAGACGAATGGTATATACTAAATATGGCGTTTGGGGTTTTGTGTGTGTTTTTAATTGAAGGTCTGAGATGTTTTATATATAGGATTTTTTTGGCGGGATTTTACTCTAATTAAGTTTGGCGTTTTATATATAATGGCGTTTTTACTGGGAATGGTCTGTGATTTTTGTTTTTGGCGTTTTATTTCATGAGATGGCGTTTTGTGTGGAGAAGTCAAAAGACCCTTTTATCCTTAATGAAGCGCGTCCACGTAATAAAATTGATGTTATTTACGAAAACGCCACCGCGCCAATCTAGTCCATAGATTGTTTTGATCGGACGATCCATAAACGTTCTCACCGTTCTCACACTTTCTACCGTTTTCTCTAAATCCCGGCCATATATATATATATAGTGTGAGGTTCATTGGGGAACACTAAAAAAGTGGGGAACTGAGGAACATTATTAAAAATTTAACTTAACATGTTAAAAATCAATTTTTTTTAAGTTTCGGCGCTTCTCCTTATAAATACTTGTAGAAGAAACTTTAAAAAAAATATAAACTAAAAATATAAAAAAAACAGTTAAAAAATGCTAAATTTTTTTTTGTAAAAATTATTTTTTTTATTTCAAATAGTTTCTACCTATTTTTAGATGGAAAAGCGCTGAATTTTTTTTTTAAAAAAACGTGAGTATTAACATGTTAAGTTAATTTTGTAAGATATATATTTTTTAAACATTTTTTTTATTTTTAGTTTTTGATTGTTTTTATTAAAAATGTTTCTACATGTATTTATAAGAAAAAGCGCCGGAAAAAATTTAGAAAAAAAAATATTTTTTAACATGTTAAATATAATTTTTAAGAGTGCTCCCCGGTTTCCCACATTTTAGTGTTCTCCAATGAACCCTCCCATATATATATATATATATATATATATATATATAGGGAGCCGCTAAAATGAGAACCATCCCCAGTTGTAAGAACCGTGAGAACCACTCTCCACCAATCACATTCAGCCAACAAAAAGGGTAATTTGGTCATTTACCCCATATGTCATATCCTTCCTCTCTCCTCTCTCCTCTCTCCTCTCTCCTCTCTTTTCTATTTAAAAGATGCAGACTCTTTGAATCACCATTACCGATTCATTTTTAAAACCCACCCCCAAATGTCATATCCGGTTCGTTGTCGGCCGTCCCCACGGCGCTGCTGCCGCCGCACAATTCCTCCGCCACCTCCACCCATTTGCCGACCCCGTCAGGATCCACCACCAGCCACCCCAAATTTCTCGTTTTTG